>BMAC01000237.1:1499731-1538834 GCA_014905375.1 Phtheirospermum japonicum
TCTTATCATAATTTATTTAATATAAAAACTGTTCCATTGAACATTAATATGTGTAATCATAGTCGCCGCACCCAACTTATGAACAATAATATATAACTAAAGAATAATTCAAATATAAATATGCAAAAGTTATTTGTCTGACCTTTGTAACTGCTTTTACTATGCTTTCATGCCTGTCGGAGACAATGCACATTCCAGGTCTAGAACTGAATGTTGACTTAAGTTGTTCGAAAAACTATTCGCAGGACATATCATTTTCAGAATTTACTACAGCAAAAGCGAGGGGGAGAATGTGCGCGTTTGCATCCTGAGTGCTAGTTGTTAGTAGTGTGCCACCATACGATGCCTTTAGAAATGTTCCATCAACGATCACAATTGGCCGACAATGCAACCACCCTTTTATCGAGGCATTCAATGACATAAACACGTACCTAAATTTGTTATTATCCGATTCAATGCTAAGTCGTACGTTAGAGCCTGGATTTGCCTTCACTACCTCCTTTAAATACCGAGATAATATCTTATATGATTCATCCGGTTTGCCTTGAATCATTTGTAGCCTTCCGTTTTGATCGCCATGCTTTTTGGTAGTTCAGTTTTACACCATGAGCATCCTTCATATCTCTGACTATGTCAGCCGGAGTGTACATCGTCTTTGGATTGCAAAATTTATTTTTAATGATATCTCCTACAATATTTGAAGTGGCTTGGCGTTGGTTGTTCATTCTTGTGTCTACAGGACAAGTATGAATGTTTCCCATCTCTCTGATCTTGAAAAAACTACTTTTGCAAACACGAGAAGATTTTATAAACCAACCACAAGAATCGTCTATGCATTTTATGTAATATTGCATCTTACATGACTTCTCCACTTTGAATTGGAATTTTTGGTCAATAGCATAGATACTCAGAACCTTTTTCAACACTTTGTTATTCTTAAACATCTATCCAACTTTAATACCATTCTCCAGAATGCTATCGCCTATTCCTTCCATTCCCTCGCACTGTTCAAGATTAAGCTTACTATTTGTTTCTTCTGCTACATCTAACATTGTCTTCGCCATGATATCTCCAAAATCTGACAAAAATCCCTCTGTTTTTTATGCGTCTAACTCTACGTTGTCTGGCTGAAACCGTAGATTTGCATTTGTGACAATCTTATGCACCTGCACTTCTTCCACTGACAACGAGCCTAGAAACCCTTCTCTTGCACTCATTTTTGAAGTGCATATCGGAAACATAGTGTAATCTTTTTCTTTCTGCTTTAATTTCATGTAAAACTGCAGGCTGTTGTTGCACTCGATGATAGGGGGATAACCAGGCTTTAGTTGATACTTCATATCTAAAGCATCCAATTCAAGATTCATCTTCAACTGCTTTGCAATAATATTTTCGAACTCCATGAATGTGCTCTGGGGATTAACCAAAACTCCAAAAACTTGAAAGTTGGAGTAGCTGTTGTCTGACTCCCAGTTGCCATTATGATGTACGAATATCAACATTGTATCCGTCATGTTATTCTGCTCACGATGACGTAACAAATGAGCACCGAAAAATCATAATCTTAATTTATAATCAATAGCTAATTTGCATCATCAAAATTTATAATATTAAGAAGTACAATAATTATGAAATATTTATGAAATTCGAGTTCAATATTAGTTACAATAGATTTCATAATTTCTAAACACATACTGAAGCAATACTGAGTTCAAATTACTTTTACTACTCACAAAATACATAAATGAGAACTATAATCAGTTCATTTAACATAAATATACTGATATTATATAATTAATAGCAATTCACGAGATTAAACCAATATATTCTACGAATCATCATTTCTGAATCTTCTAATAAACACTATATTCTTATCAGAATTGTGTTTCATTACATTTCTAGATTTAGTGAAGACGTTCCTAGGTTAGTATGCTCTCATCAACTACTCTGATCCAATATAATTCTAAAAAAAAAAACCAATAAACAAATAAAAATCAAATCAAATAAAAATCAAAGAGTTTTATTTGTTATGTTTACATTGATATAGATATTGAATCAGAACTCATACCTGATTCGACTATGAATTAATATCCTTTTATTCTGTATTTTTTCTCTCTTCAACTTGCGCGGATAAATGAATGTTTTCTCAAAAAAATTTCTGATTTTATGGTTATATTTGATTTTCCTGCACAAGACGTGTCGGTCAGTCGAAGCGGTTCATTCATGGAGAAACTGACTGAGAAAGAAGTAGTTTTGCCATTTTTACTCGTATATTTGAAAATATTGTAGTTGAACAGGTATTATAAAGATAATTTCTTTGACACGTAATATTAAATTTTACTCCCCCAAAATAGGTAGTTATGTAAATAACCCTTTAGCATATTCGATCTATTGGCTGACATGTGTAATTCAATTAAGGCGAATTATATTCAGGCCAATTCTATCGGCACCGATTCTCGATACACACGTGTATATTATTTTTGTTTTTTACACCTGGGAAGAAAGTCGTTTATCAATTCCCAACCTAAGTTATCCACAGTTCAATTATCAGTTGCAATTTCATTGGTGGTGCATCTCTTTCTGAGTCAGAGTATAAAGCATTGACCATATCTCTTCCTCCGCCTTGAAGCCGACCTTGAATCGCCTTGATGTCGAGCCGACCAAACCTAGTCAAGTTGTTCTTATCCCTCGAGCCTAACCTCAAATTGAGGCGAGGCAGGGGAAGAGCAGATCCGACTTTTCTAGCAAGTGTCAAGTCGATCCCGATGATTCATGTATGGCAAATTGCCGCCTGAAATAATGAACTTCCTGTTAGGTGACGTACTTGGTTGGTCAAGTTGGAAGAGTCGAGATGGGTGCTGTTCGGCGCACCACGCGCCAGGTCGGCCGGGAAGGCATGCCGGGCTTGGCGATGCTCAGAGCAAAAGCATGTGCTCGAATCTATATGTATCTATCTATCACCTCAAGAGAGGATTGTTACTATACCGACACAAACTCCGTTGTGCTAGGGAATCCACTACCCGAAAACTTGCTCTCAGAGACTGATTTAGGAAAGTTCAAGTGCGAATATCTTGTCAAGAAATAAATCTTCTTAGCAGCTAAACGTTATAATATTCAGACTCAAGACGGACGAAGCATTATCAAACAAAAGGCAATTAGCAAATTATTGGTTGATCAAGAATGATTTGAGGACCAATATGAGGATATAGAGAAAACCAAAGAAGGTCATGTCACATCGCCCTTCAGTATCAATTGGGATAAATGGGAAATCGGTGAAAAGACAACCAATGTCAAACTTGATGTCCATCTTGGGAAAAAAAGATACATTGTCTTTAAGAATAAACATTGGATTGATAACCAATTCATGTAATCAACATTGATGATACTGAAACCAAACTCAGAGTAGGAGTGATAAAACTAAAAGAGCAAAATGACGAGAAAGATATAATAATAGAGAGACTACATAGTCAGTTTGAAACTGATGTGAAAGAAGATGTACAGGAAGAAGTGAAAGGAGATGGGCTCATGAGCTCGAAAGCCTACTCAGAGAGCAATAGGGAGAGTCAAAGAAAGAGGAGATGTTGAAATAACTACGGAAGTACGAAGGTGTGCTAAACAAATGGATGATTACAAGTTTCTGAAACACATTATTGACTTGATTGGTTTTTATTTTATTTTTTACATAAATAAATATATGCTGCTCAATTTGTATTGCTTAGTTCTTTTGTTTATGGGTAATGCATAATTATTTCTTGATTTGCCTCGATTAGGTTTAATTTTGGCCTAATTGTATATGTTTTTCTATTTCAGATTCTTTTTTAATGTTTGGATTAATGTTTTTGCAGGCTCAGAAGGAGAAGATTATAGACAATACTGTGAACTGCGTAAAGTACCTTGAAGAGAAAAAAAACTGCTAGAGGGTTTAAAGAAAACTCAAAGGAAAGATGCAAAACCAATTTTAGATGTACCATAAATCCCAACTCCAATGTGAAATTCACAGCTTCGAACGGGGCCACATTCCTCGAGATTCAACTACTATTCAAACGAGGCTCTTGTTGGAATTCGTAGAGATGAACACCATGCTTGTGCAGCGGAAGTTTTAAAAAATTTAGATCCAACAAATCTATCCTGTGAACGAATATATTTATATAATAAATAAACGAAGTAAAAGCATGAAACCCTTACAGTAAATTCAGGTCCGAGTTCAATACTATGGTATCCACGCGATTAATTCTCCGACTGCAAGATCCAACTCCAGTGTATTGCTATCGTGAAGAAAGTTAGAAAATCCCACGAAGGCTCAAGAACTCCCAATCTCAAAATTAGGATTTATGTTTTCTAAAAACTCTCTTGTTTTTCATCGTATTTTTCATTCTAGTTAAAAAAACAACTTATGACTTTATGTTATATTTATACTAGGTACATAAGAGAACCCTAATCCTCAAAAGGGTTGGACTGTCCAAGACATGGGCCCAAAACAATTTTAGCCCAAGTACCTTTATTAATATAACATAGATAATTACATCCAAATCCAATTTAGTTTAATTAAATAATTTCTATCAAATAGAAATTAATATCATAATTATCAACAATTAAATATTACAATTCTAAATTGAATATTTAATAATTTCTTGATACACTCTTTAATCGGAAAACTAATTGCATATAGTGTGACCCTATAGGCCTTTATATATGACATCAATCCAATGATGATCCAAATAAAACTCCTAGACGGCTTAGTTGGATGAACTCAATATATAAAGAACATTCACTTGAACTCAGCGAATTATAACCTTTATACAAAGCTTTGGTGAAATTCCTTTCATTCCGAATCACTCGATTAAGTTTAAGATTTATCCAAGTGTCTATCTCAATGGCTTAATCAATTTATCTCATCTTTATTAGTCGACAACTAGACAATACTTCAATTACTATATTGAACATGTCTCTTGCATTGGCCACTGACTTTAGTCGACCTAATATAGAGATTATAAGTGATCTCTCTCGAAATTCCAATCGAGGAATAAATTCTTTCTTGACTCAACTACCACCTTCATTTACATCATGGTGCACCCAACACAAGCTGTATCTACCCCAAAAGGAGTGCAAGCGTTGGTCATGGTCAAAGTACACCACTCAGCAAATAAGGTGCGTATTGACCTCAAGTCGAAGGATTATCACACGCTTTATACACTGATGAGTTTATAGACATACAGTAAATAACTTATCAGTAGGGTTTACCAATACTCTCCAAAGTATCCATGTGTCCATCACGAATAACTATTATTCGCAGTCGTGAGACTTACTGCATTCTCTAAAATGTGATTCAGACCATATGCCGATATATATTATATTATCAATATCCCAATCTTGATAATCGTTAGTCGTGGCTATTTAAGAGTAATGTTTTATCAATGACATCTCACCATATCAATGACAACATTAACTCTACGGGAACATTTATATGAATAATCACAAACAATCAAAATAACAATTCAATAAATGCAATGCCATATATATTACGATATATATTATAATTGTGATCAAGTATAATGTCTTTAAATCTGATTGTCTCTAGGACATTCATACTTTCAGCTCTGTGGCAAAGATTGCAAAGGTGCTCGAGAAGAACAAGATCAATTGGAGGCAAGAGTGTGGGTTGACGATGATGAGAGTCTGTTAACATTTACGACCACGGTGGTGGTGGCAAATGGTGGAGATGCGACGATCGAGATGATAAGGTAAGATATATTATTAACTTTATAGATAATTACATGTCGTGCCGTGCCGTGTCGAATAATTTATAAAACTTTTGGTTGAGAGTTAAGTGAGATATTTCTGAAGAAGATATAGAGTATTTAGGTTTCTTGATTTTTATGAGGCGTTTCTAGATGTAGAGTATTTAGGATGATTTTTTTAAAAGTTGTTTAGGGCGTAATAAGCTTATAAATTTGTTAAAGTGTATTATATTCTGATCGATTTTTTTAAAAAAAAATTTAAACATGCATCTGATTACTAATAAAAGGCTTTAATATGTCTTCTCATATGATGTCCAGTTTATTAAGATTATATTGCGGCTCGAGACCTACATATCTGTAAGTTTCAAAAGTTATTCTAAACAAATATTTTTGGATTATATGGATTTTGTGTTATTATCCGATTTTTTTTGAGATATTACTTAACATTTTGGAGTTTGATTACATTGATTCTTTTACACAAAATAAACAATTATGACTTACTACACTGAATCAACTATTTATGATTCGGTATATATTTAAATATGTAAATATGTTTATATCTTGGCCAATTTCGAGCGGGTTGAATTGGATTAGTGGATAAAAATAAAAATTATAGCGATATGATCACAACTTGCTTTCGATGGATAAAAATAAGAATCGTATTGATATGCTAGCAGGTGGCTAAAAAAAAGTAATCAATTTAATATAGGAATCTTTGGATCAATTTGAAAAAAAAAAAAAACCATTTGTTGATCAATTGATTTGTTAATACATTAACACTTTTTTCTCGATTTGAATTACAATAAAATTGGTTATTCTTTAACGATGAAAATTTTGTTTTCCTATTCATGTTGTATCAAAACGTTTTATTTTCAAAGTTCGATGTGTTTTTGTTTGTAATTTGGATAAACCTCAATGATTTTTTTCAAATTTCTAGTGAATAATATTTCTTTCCTTTCCTTTTTATTAATAATTTAATCTTTAAAGATGACAAACTATTTCTCAATATCCACTTATTAATAATATAGTTTATAAGTTAGTGTTTCAAAATTTAAAGTGAGCAATATTTTTTTATTTTACTTTGTATTTAATATTCATTTTTTGAACTTAATAACTTTTTTTTCATAAGTATTGCGTTTTATTGTTGTTAGATGATGGTGACCCTATTGCATCAATTATGGTAAGCACTTATCCACAATTTGGAATAAATGCTGAATGTACTGCTTATTTGGGGGCCGAGCTATTATTGCACCAACACTTGATGTAGTCAATTTAACCAGTTATTATATGATTTCATTGAATGAAGTAGAATGTAAGATATATTTGAGCTCAGATGGTGCGTGTAAATCTGATGCAAATGTTGACATTTTGCAATATGTCCACTCACCCGAGTTTTTAAACACAATCAAGTCATCTGGGTTGACGAATCATGAGATACGATTGAAAGTTGGTACTTCATTCATGTTGTTGAGAAATATTGATCATTCACTTGGTTTGTGCAATGGAACTAGATTGGTAGTTACGAAATTGGGTGATCGTGTTTTTTGAGCAAACGATTCTCCAAGGAAGTAACGCAGGTGAATAAGTATTCATCCCACAAATGACCGTAACACCATCCGATCGTAGGTTGCCTTTTAAGTTTAAACGAAGGCAATTTTCGGTTATTTTTTCATATGCAATGACAATTAATAAAAGTCAACGCCAATACCTATCCCACGCTGGACTTTTTTTGAAAAAACCTTTTTTCAGTCATGGTCAATTGTATGTTGCAATATCAAGGGTGACCAACCAAAAAAGTTTAAAAATCTTGATTTGCGATGATAAAAATAAACGTAGAAAAAAAATTACGAATGTTGTGTACAAAGAAGTATTTAATAATTTGCAAACTATAGATTTTTGATTAATAATAGTTTTGTTAACCATGTTCTATATAATGTTTAATTTTTCAATTTCTTAAATATATTGTTTTAATCTTTATCTTATTCTACTTTTGTTTAAATTAGTATAACCACTTATTTATTATATTATCAATATGATATTAAATATTTGATAAATTAAACCTTAAAATTATTTCCCCGTGCATCGCACGGGTGTAATACTAGTATAGTTTATAAGTTAGTGTTTCAAAATTTAAAGTGATCAATATTTTTTTATTTTACTTTGTATTTAATATTTATTTTTTGAACTTAAAACCTTTTTTTCATAAGTATTGCGTTTTCATATTTTTTTATCAATATCCGCGTAATCGCGGATTCTGAAACTAGTGTGTCCTAAAATCCTTAAACTTCTGCTACAATGGGATGGAAATTGCAAAACACACATAGTTTATATTAATAATTGATACAAATAATAGTTTACATAATAATAAGTGAAAATGACGGGCAAAAAGCCTTTTTTTTTACTGTAATGAAGTATTGAATAATTTCGATATCATCCATGTGATGCACGTAAGTAATATAATGGAGTAATTTTGATATTAGATATATCATATAAATTATAATAGGGAGATGTAGTACATGTCTCAAGACCCAAACTCAAACTCTGTCTTGTCTTATAGGCAATTTCCAACTCTGCATCAAACACCATTTTGGTGTTTTTCCTTGCTCTAATGGTTGCGTTATTCATAGCTATATTTTGAAGTTTGCTACAGTGTTATACCAAATTTAGCTCAGTACCGTAGCTACGCTATCCTTTTTTTCTCTTTATGTTATTTATGTGTTTGATTTTGTGTGTATTTGGAGATGAAAAAGGAGGAAACTGGTATATTTCTTCTAGGCGATGAAGAAAAATAAACTGGTCAGGGAAAGATGGGTTGAAAATGATAAAGATGATGGAATCTCAACGACGGAAGGAGTGTTGAAGATGATGAATTAGTTTGGGGTTTTAGTTTGTGGACTGGGTTTCGTTAAATCTCTTACAACTAAATAATTAAATACTACTAAATACAATATTTTAATACAACATTATTCACTTTTCTCACATAATTTGGTATCAAATACAATATCATAATACATTATCATTCACTTTTCAGATATAATCTGATATCTAATAGTAAAAAGTAAAGGATTGTGAATTCTATAACAAACAATAAATCATACTACTCATAGAATTCTGAATAGCCTAAAATTCTTAATATCTTAATTAAAAATTACAATGAATGCTAATACAAATAGGTAATTAATGACACACTTAAACACAATTGAATTTAATTAAAGGCAATCAAAATTAGGGTTAAATTAATTAATTAAGATCAATTAATTTGATATTACTTTTGGTCTTGAAAATTAATTTGTGGCCATAATTTGTACATTTAATTTTAGTCTGACTTAATTGATTAATTGAGTTTAATTTTAATTTATGGCCTTAATTTGTACATTTAATTTTAATTTGTCTCAACAGATAAATTGAGCATAATTTATGAAGTGAATATTAAAATTGTTGAATTTTTTTTTTGGGTTTGTTGATTTTTATAGGAATTAGCAAAATTAATTTGTACTACTTTGCTTCTTCAATGTTGCTATTATTAAAGTAACTTTTTAATTTAAATTATATACTATATTATAAAAAGCCATAGTAATAAAATAAAATTTTAGTAAGTATATATTTATTTGTAAAATATGCTAATGAATAATTGACCTTTTAAATAAATATTTTTTGTATTGAAATAATATGGAATATTCAAGAAATATTTCTTATTGTGCAAAATTTGAGTTCGGTACAATTTTGCACTATTTTGGTGTAAGACTGCACAAAAATAGTGAAAAGAGTTGGAGATGCCCTTAAAACAGGATATGTGTACACGAACAAATTTATTGAGTCGATCAAATTTACATCACATCATATAATTATATATTATTGAGTATTTTTTGTACATAATATTAAACGTCAGTTGTTTTTCTATTTTGTCATCGACTCTGGTTAATATTTCCAAACTCTTACGATGGGTGAAACGAAACGATCACATACATATAGCTGCCCATAACTATATATCGAATATATATACATATTTTACAAAATAATATATTAAATAAATATACAATAATATAAGATGTGAAATGCAAGGTGTTATATTTAGTGATAATTTTCATATTAAAAATCGATGATATTCATTTAATATACAAATTAATATTTTTAAAACCTAATTGATACTTGTCAAAAAAAATGATAATTTTTTATTCAACATGTAAAGTAACAATTCTTAAACTAAAAGTGACAATACTAAAGAAAACGTGACTCTATTATCTTTAACTTTAATCTTTTTTTGATTAATATGCAAAGTCATATTTTTTTAATGGAAAAAACACTATTTATAGCTAAAAATAACAATATTAAAAAAAATATATTACACTAATAATGATCAGCGTGACGATTACTTTTAACAAATACATACTCTTATTTATAATACAACTCGAACATATAAATATTTCACAGAACATATTAATCATTCATGTCCTGCATTCTTTTATTATTTCAACATTCATTAAAAAAACCCAACATTTTGTGTTAATTATGGAAAGTATAAACGCATTTCTTCTATACTTTTATAATGTGTATGAAAAGTCGAATTGCACTGTATATCTGGGACGGCAAATATAATTATAGTGGCATTTAATTTAATAATTCTCAGTTTTGCGTAATTCGAGGACATACGTCACCTCATATTTTTTCTCCCTGAAATTGAACAATTTTCATGACTTTTAATTTGCGTGACCTATATTATTATAATAATATATAAGAAACTAAAATTATAACAAAAATGGAGTTAACCAAGTTTCGCTTTCATTATGTCTATCCCTTGACAATTGATTAAGTTTATTTACGTAGTTAGGTTCACAAGACAACCATTCCTTTTCCTGTTGTGATGTGAGAACTACGAGAACAATACATTATGTTTTTAAGCTATATATGTACTGTTATTATTTAATTATGTGCATACTAATCAATAATCAAAAATCAAGAAGATTAAGTATTATAGCTTATATACAATGAATAAAAATCAAACAATTGTGTGTGTAAATAAATATATATAGAATTAAAATTATATGAGAACTAATTTTTTAGGTGGAACCTACAAACCGCTATATTATGTTAAAAAATTTATTCTTGACAATAATTCCTATTTTGTTATTAGTTTTCTAGATTGTGTTTAGCATTTGTTTTACTTATTTACCAAGTTTAGGATTTTAGAATTGTCTACTTAAGACAAGAGAATCTTAAAAGCTTGTAAGTACTTTTTTACGCACGGAATTTTGGAAGCAGAAGACGCACGACAGACGCACGGCAAGAAAAAAAAGAAGAAAACTACTTGGAGCCATTGTTCTAAATCATCAAGCTATTCTAAGTTGCGTGACCAACGGAGAAGAGCTTTTCAACCTAGGCGACAAGTATTTAGTATCAAGTTTTTGATATTTTAGTTGTCATATATTACTTAATATTTTTGTATTGATCGAACAAGAAAGTAATATAGTTTTTGGGTTTGTACACCCAAGTTCACAAGTATTTTACTTGTGAATTGAATTTAATTTGCTGTGTTCATAATTTAATTTCCGCTGCATAATTTTCGGTTAACTCTGGTTGATGTTGTTAACCAGTGTTGGCTAACATTGATAAACAACATCACAAACTGAGACTTATTTTCAAAACCATAGACCTTCAAATTTTACAATTGGAATCTAGAGCGGGTTACTAAACCTTTTAAGTACTGATCCTTATTTTTAGGTGCTATGGATGCTCAAGGCAACCCAAAACCTCCGATCCTCAATGGGGATAACTATTCCCTCTGAAAACAAAGGATGCGGTGACACTTAAAGAGCACTGACGAACGTGCATGGAGAACCATCCTCGTTGGATGGGAAAATCCACGTGTCACTGATGGTGAAGGCGACACCATTCCTAAAAAGGAGGTAGACTGGACTGCTGACGAAATGGCTGCTGCGAATTGGAATTCCAAAAGCATCAACACCTTGTGTGATTTTGTAGATGCAAGTTATTATAGAGTCATCAAGAGTTGCGAGTCAGCAAAAGATGCATGGGATGCACTCCAAAGTGTGTATGAAGGAACTCAGAGTGTAAAGAGATCAAGGCTGAGAATGTTGATGTCCACCTTCGAGGCAATGAGGATGGATGAGAAGGAGTCTATCATGGACTACTCCATGAGACTGTCAGATATTACAAACGAGTGCAAAGAGCTTGGTGAATCAATAACTAACTCCCGTCTTGTAGGAAAATTGCTGAGATCCATCTCAAAGAAGTTCAATATGAAGGTGGTTGCCATAGAAGAATCCAAGATGTTGATGACATAGAGTTCAACACCTTAGTTGGAAACCTCAAGCAATATGAGATGGAACACCTTGGTTCCAACTCAAGAGACAAGAATGTTGCTCTTGCGTCTGATGCTAACTTTGACAACGATGAAGACGATGAGGAATTCGACATGAATGGAATCTTAAAAAGGATGGAGTCCACTACTCTACAGGAAGACAAGCTATCCTTCGTGACCCAACGTTTTAATAATTTCATAAAAAAGAAGAACAGTATGGGAGGGTCAAGCACAAAGTCCAAACTACAGGCGTCTACTCCAAAATTCACGGGACGTGCTCTTCCCAGATCTCAGTCCACCTCGTCAATTCCTAATACATCCCGCCCCACGTAATCTCTCAATGAAGTGCAATGCCACGAATGTAAGGGTTGGGGACACTATAAGAATGAGTGTCCCAACACTCTTAGGAAGAAGAGCATGGTTGCTACAGACTTTATTGAGGATGTCAATGATTCCAAGTCAACTGAGCCTGTTCCATCCTTATTCACCAATGTTGTGTGGGACAACAATGTCCATGTTGGTATCCTTGAAGAAAACATCGTGTGCCTGAATGCCGAGACTACTGATTACTTTGAGGAATACGAGCAGCTGAGTGTTGAGCACAAGCAGTTGTTTGTCAGTTGGGGAAAATAGGTACTTAAGGTCAAGGATCTCATGAAGGAAGTAGAAAAACTAACCAAGGAAAATGATGATCAACTCGAAATAACTGTCTGCTTGGAAACGTCACTTACCAAGAAGGATGCTGAACTAGACAAGGTGAGAACCGAGTTGATAAATTTTCAATGAACTGTCACGAATCTGAACAAAGGCAAGGCAAAGATCGACGAAATCCTGGAGACAAGCTTCCCAAAAACCTCAAAGCATGGAATTGGCTATAAACCGATTCAGCCAACATATTCCTCAAGCTAAGAACAAAAATCAACCAAATGACACAAGAAGAGAAGGAGACAGTTCGTGTGCCATCACTGTGGTGAACCAAGTCACATTCGGCCTTTCTGCTGGAAAATCATTGGCGAGAGAAGACACTTTCAGAGAACAAGGGTGGAAGCTAAATCCAATGTTGGTTCCCATGTTACCAACATCAATACCAACACCAGGTTCAAACAAGTGTGGGTCAAGAAAAATAACATCAAGTGCAATATGATCTATACTTCTCTGAAGTCCCACGTCCCTGGATCCTGGTATTTCAATAGTGGATGCTCGAAGCATATGACTAGGTCAGAGGAGCTTCTCTCCAACATTGTCAGATTTCAAGGAGGAAAGGTAAGGTATGGTGGAGGCGCAAATAGCCAAATCATTGGTCAAAGAACTCTCCATGTTTCTGGAATTGTAACTTTGGAAAATGTGCTGCTGGTAAAAGGACTTACTGCAAATTTGATAAGTATAAGTCAATTGTGCGATGGAGGTTTTAGTGTCAAATTCAACCGTGAAAAGTGTGAAGTCTATGAGGAGAATGGACCGTGTATTCTCACTGGACAAAGGACTTCAGATAACTGCTACCAAATCCAAAGTGATGCCTTTTGCAAGTTGTCTCAATTGAGTGATGCTGAGGTGTGGCATCAAAAGCTCGGGCATGTCTACTACAAGATGATGGACAGGTTGGCCAAGGAAGAAGCTGTGTCTGGGCTGCCTAAGCTCAACACCAAGATCATTCCTGTGTGCGAAGCATGCCAGAAAGGAAAGCAGGTAAGGGTGCCACATCCAGTTCAGCAAAGCCTCACTACATCTTCTTGTTTCGAACTCCTTCATATGGATCTCATGGGACCACTTGAAGTCGAGAGCCTTGGTGGAAAGAGGTACGTTTTAGTTATTGTAGATGATTTTTCTAGGTTCACTTGGATAGAATTTCTAAAAGAAAAATCTGAAACCTTTGAAGCTTTCAAAAAACTTGCAAAAAGGCTGTGTGTAAGATTTGATGCGAACATTGATAGGATTAGACTAATCACGGTAAAGAGTTTGAAAATGCATCTTTCACTAAATACTGCACTTCGAAGGGCATAAGTCATGAATTTTCTTCACCTATTACTCCACAACAAAATGGCATAGCTGAACACAAAAATAGGACTCTTGCTGAGATGACTAGAACTATACTCATTTCAAATGGCATAGCAAAACGTTTTTGGGCTGAAGCAATGAATACTGCATGTCATATTATAAATAGGGCTTATTTTAGACCAGGGTCATGTGCTACTCCATATGAGTTGTTGATGGGTAAAAAACTGAACTTGAGCTATTTTCATGTGTTTGGATGTATTTGCCATGTGCTCAACGATAGAAATCGTCTAGCTAAATTGGACTCAAAGAGTGATAAGTGCATTTTCATGGGTTATTCCCAAAATAGTAATGCATATAGGTTGTTTAACCTTAGAACTCGAAGCATGTTTGAGTCAGTAAATGCCAAGTTCGATGATCTAACGAATGGAGTCAAACCTACAGAGGATAATGATCTGGTTTATGATCAAAATCCTCAAGAATATGTCATTCCTCCTTCAGATGATAGTGCAGGTATTGAAAACAGAGATGCAGGTCCTGAAACCAGAGAGGTGAGTGATGTTGATACCAATGTTGGTACTGAGAACTCAACATCAGAACTAACATCATCTCAAGATGGCACAGAATCAGATTCTGAATTCGAAGATGAAAATCCAGCTGAACCTATTGATCTCCATAAAAGGGACCTCCCGTCCAGAATTCAGAGAAACCATCCCGTGGGCCAAATAATCGGAGATATAGATGAAAGGAGTACAAGAAGACGACATATAAATTTCAAGGAAATGGTCAGGTATGTCTGTCTGTCTACTAATTGTTCTAAGATTCTTGAATCTTTGTACCTTTCTAAAACAGAGCCCAATCATGTGGAAGATGCACTCAAGGATGAGTTCTGGATAAGGGCAATGCAAGAAGAGTTGGAACAATTCGCTAAAAACGACGTTTGGGATTTAGTTCCTCGTCCAGAAAATCTCCACGTGACAGGAACAAAGTGGATATTCAAGAACAATACTGATGAGGCTGGCAACATCGTAAGGAATAAAGCTCGATTGATTGCACAAGGGTATACACAAATTGAAGGAATCGACTTTGATGAGACATTTGCCCCTGTTGCCCGCATTGAGTCGGTAAGGCTTTTACTTGTTGTTGCTTGTTACATGAAGATTTCATTGCATCAAATGGAAATTAAGAGTGCTTTTTTAAATGGAGTCTTAAGTGAAGAAGTGTATGTTGAGCAGCCTAAAGGACTTGTAGATCCTCAAAAACCAAATTTTGTTTTGAAATTAAAAAAAGCTCTTTATGGTTTAAAACAAGCTCACAGATCTTGGTATGAAAGGCTAACTCAACATTTGCTTTATCTGAATTTTAGACGAGGGAAAGTTGACAAAACCTTGTTCCTTCTTAAATCCAATAAGCATATCTTAATCGTCCAGATTTATGTGGATGATATTATTTTTGGATCCACTAACGAGCAGATGGTTAAGGAGTTTATCACTCGAATGTCTAACACATTTGAGATGAGCATGGAAGGTAATCTCTCGTACTTTCTTGGTCTTTAAATCAATCAGCTTGATGACGGTATTTTCCTTTCCCAGACTAAATACGCTAAGAACTTAGTCAGAAAGTTTGGGCTAGAAAGTGAAACTCATAAGAAAATCGCACTGGGTAAAACTGTGAAGTTGTCGAGAAAAGATGTTGGTAAGGGTGTTGATAACACCATGTACAGAAGCATGATTGGGAGTCTGTTGTATTTAACAGCGAGTAGACCTGATATTATGTATAGTGTGTGTTTATGTGCTAGATATCAATCTAATCCAAAAGAGTCACACTTGAAAGCCGTTAAAAGAATTATTAGGTACATTGCTGGTACAACTGAACTAGGTGTGTGGTATACAAAAGATACTGGTATTGAACTTGTAGGGTATACTAATTCGGACTGGGCTGGGGATGTGGTAGATAGAAAGAGTACTACAGGGGGCTATTTTTTCTTGGGTAACAATCTAATCTCTTGGTACAACAAAAAGCAAAATTGCATTTCTCTTTCTACAGTTGAAGCCGAGTACATTGCAGCTGGAAGTGCGTGCACACAATTATTGTGGATGAACCAAATGATAGAAGACTATGGTCTGCACAGTAGTATCTTGACTGTGCTGTGTGACAATTCCAATGCCATTGACATCTCAAAAAATCCAGTCAAGCATTTTCGAATCAAACACATTGACATAAAGTACCACTTTATTCGAGACTTAGTTGAGAGGAAGATTGTTAGCCTTGAGCATATTGGAACAGATAATCATCTTGCTGACATCTTCACTAATGCATTAGATTTCGAGCCTTCTCTCGTTTGAGAAGAGATCTCGGTATGTGTATTGTTTGAACCAATGTTGGTTTGTGATGTTGTGACACTCAATATCAACATCAGTCACAACATCTATATACTTTTGCATGCATTTTTATCTTTCTTTTCATACATAATCCAAATGCATTGAGTCTGATTGAAAGCGCAATAAGGTCTTGTGTTGCAATAAAAGTGATGTCAAAAAGAACCAACCTCTTCAATTAGGTGATTGTGGGGTTTGCCCGCAGAAACTGGTTTTCTCCCAGGTCAAAAAATAAGAGGTGTTAAACAGCAATTGCTGAAGATTAAAAGATTCAAATCCCTTCAAGGATGAAGAAAATCTGGATACAAATTGATCCAATCTTTAAATTTCACCTTCTTGAGAGATATTGACGTAGTCATTAACTTGAGTTAAGGGGTAAGTTTCCATTTACTTCACCTAAGGCAATGTTGGTTTATAATGTTATCAGTAATAAAAAGCAACATTGGATCAAGTCACTGAAATCTTAATATGTTTTTGTATATTCTTTTAGGGCATGAATTTTAGGCATCCCATAGGACATTCATACTTTGTGAAGATGCCATCTTGATGTGCGTACTGTTGCTTGTGTTTTTCTCTATCTTGAAATCTCTTAATTGTGTTTTGAATCTAGCTAACTAAGTGTTTCAGTGAAGTTGTAATCGGACGGCTGGACAGGTAATAACGAGTTTAATTTGGAGCGTGAAAGTTTATATTGCACAAGATAGGTACTGCTGGGCTGATGGTTCATTTAAACCAGCTCTCTACTTCGGCCGATTTTGTTTTAAGAGTTGTGTAATTTATTTTTTTTTAAAAATGAATTAAAATAAGAGATAATGGTATTGGTGTTGTGACCAAGTAGTCTAAACTAAGGGGGAATGGTTCTGTTTAGAAGGAAATAAAAATCGTGTTTTTAAAACCCAAAAATCCACTGGTGGTAAAATTAGGGTTGTTTCCTTTTATTCTTTACTTTCTCTCTCCCTCAACGGTTGTTTTTTGAAAGGATAAATACCTGAATCTTTTTTACCATTTGATCATTGACCCTCTGCAAATTGATCTCTCAAGCTTCCTTACTTCTCTCCAATTATCTCGATTTTCTTGTTTTCTCTTGTGTTTTTGAGAATTTGCAGGATGACAAACTCGCCGCCGCCCTCATCTGTTCCAGAGTTTCTGGCAGAATTCCGTTGCCCCGGCGAACAGGTTCCTACACCCTATCCCAAAGTTGGTGGCTTGGACATACGCGAAGAAATCGGTGGTGGTTCCTCTTCCAACCCACCACCGGTAGCAACATCACCACCACCCTCGCCGGTGCATAATTCTCAGGCTGCTGTGCCAGTTCCGTCACCGATTGACGCCGTGCCTGAAGCCCAGGTGTTCCCAAGACAGCCAAGGAACGAGATAGACGTTGATAATCCCCCGAATTTAGCGTTTTTTACTGAGACATTTAGAAGAGTGGGGAACCCTACCTTGAAGAGGTCCCGGCGGTTGCGCAACATTCCTCTTAGCGTTGTGCCGCGCGCTGTACCGAAGAACAAAGCAGGGCCACGCCGCAATGTGCCAATTGAGCACATGAATCTTGCGGAGGATGTCACGGTGATGTCCGACCCTGATGATGATGATTACGTCCCTGCACCGGTGGAAGGAGCGGTGCCTCCGTTGCCTTCGGCTCCTAATCTGACGGCGAAGAAGATGCCTCGCAGGAAACAGCTTGTGAGGTTGGCCGAAAAGAGATCTGGCCTGGCGAAAGTCAAGGTTTCTCCAGGTTCCACTGCGACTGAATATTCTTCCCCTCCATATACTATTTTAGATTTTATCACCGGCGAAGTCACCAGCTTCGCCAGATCGACTGCCGTTGTTCCTCCTCCGTCTCCAGCTAGTAAGGATCAATCCGAGTTTGATCCTGAACTTTTTGAGTATTCCCCTGACTCCTTGTTCGATGTGCCCCTTCGTGATATTCTTACTGCCTGCAAAAAGGACAAGAAGAAAAAGAAAGTTGCTGAGGAGGATGATGTTGCTTCTCATGTTGGTTCCCCAATACCAACATCACATCACTCTCCGTCTGTTTTGTCTTCCAGTACTGCCTCTATTCCGATTGCTTCTCGTGCACCCACGCCGACTTCTTCCGACGCCTCTGATCATTCCCAGTCCTCCACGGGTACTCCTTCTCGGACCCCTAAGCTTGAGGATATGGTGCCTTTTTCGGAGAAGTTTCTGACTGCCGAAGCTGCAGAATTGTTTGATACATACCATACCCGCCACATGATTGTTGAGCGGAGAGTTCCAGTTGAAATTTATCAAACTCTGTGAACTATGGCAAAGTGTTTGTGCGTGGTCGAGTGTTTAATTTCACCCCTGATTTAATTGATGAATTGTTTTGCACTGAGCCATATCGGGGTGATTCTATTGTGGATGATATGGATGAGGTTATTTCATTTTTGTCTGGTGGTATGGTGCATACTTGGTTTGAACAGATGCCGAGCACTATGTTTTCTTCTCTCCACTCTATTTTGCACAAGGTAGCCATTTGCAATTGGGTTCCCTCCAAAAATACTACGTGTGTTCTCGGCCTCAGGCCTGGTTTTTGTACAGTCTTGGAAGGGGAATCAAGTACAGTTTCGGGCAGCATGTATTTGATATTGTTACGAAGTTTTCCACCACCAGGTCAGCCGCATCGTTGTGCTTTCCCTCTTTGATATTCAGCCTGCTTGAGAATCAGGGCTTGGAGCTTCATTCTGATGATGTCCTTACTGGTGAGGCTGACTGGCTTGCCTTGAGGGCCCAGCATATTACGGGTGCCAGAGTTATTGATCTCCCTTGGCAGGCACCTTTTCAGGGCAATGTTGCTAGTGGTGTTGGGACCGGCGCTCCCAACATGGTCCCCTTTTCTGTGAAGGTTATTAAGGTTCATGTGGCTTGGATTGATTCGCAGATGACCTAGCTTAAGGCCCTTCGTGGTTCGCTTATGGAAGCCCTTTTGCCTTCTGGTCAAAAAGGGGGAGAAAATGTTGGCGACGAAAATGAGGATGGTGAGGATGTTGCTGCTGATAAGGATGCTGAAGCTGATACGGTTGCTGCCGAGGCCTTGGCGAGTCTTGCTCGGGAAAAGCGAAGGAAGAGGATCCGCTCTCGCAATAAGGCCTTGAAGAAGATGAAGAAAATGCAGGCGAAGAAGAAGCGGAAGTATAGAGGTGAAGGAACTTCGACATCCCCTCGTCGTTCGAAGAGGGTTCGAAGTCAATAAGTTTCGTTTAGTCTGTTTTGTTTTGATAAGTGGTAGATTGATCATTGTTTGATCAATGTTGGTTTATAATGTTGGGTTGATGACTTAATAACATTGGGTGTTTTATTTAAGGGGAGTTAGTTGTTTTCGTTTGATCTTGTTTTTGCGTCTTAGTATTTTGTCCAGAAAGGCAAAAGAGGGAGATTGTTGAGAAATTTATTCTTGGCAATAATTCCTATTTTGTTATTTTCCTTTCTTGGGCACAAAATAAGTTAGGAAACTAGATTTAGGACTTTATTTGTTTCCTAGTTTATGTACAAGCCTTTATTTAGTTTTCTAAATTGTGTTTAGGGTTTGTTTTACTTATTTACCAAGTTTAGGATTTTAGGATTGTCTATTTAAGACAAGAGAATCCTAAAAGCTTGTAAGTACTTTTTTACGCACGGAATTTTGGAAGCAGAAGACGCACGACAGCCGCATGGCAAGAAAAAAAAGAAGAAAACTACTTGGAGCCATTGTTCTAAGTCATCAAGCTATTCGAAATTGCGTGACCAACAGAAAAGAGTTTTTCAACCTAGGCGACAAGTATTTAGTATCAAGTTTTTAATATTTTAGTTTTCATATATTACTTAATATTTTTGTATTGATCGAACAAGAAAGTAATATAGTTTTTGGGTTTGTACACCCAAGTTCACAAGTATTTTACTTGTCAACTGAATTTAATTTGCTGTGTTCTTAATTTAATTTTCGCTGCATAATTTTCGATTAACTCTGGTTGATGTTGTTAACCAGTGTTGACTAACATTGATAAACAACATCACAAACTGAGACTTATTTTCAAAACCATAGACCTTCAAATTTTACATATTATATTACTAATATTGTACCCGTGCGTTGCACGATAATTTTTCATTTTATTTTATATAAATAAAAATAATTGGCTTGAATGTGTGTGTATATATATATATATATATATATATATATATATATATATATATATATATATATATATATATATATATATATATATATATATATATATATATATATATATATATATCGTTGCGAACCATCCATGGTTCTCACACCAGATATGGTTTTTACCTTAATCGCTTCCTATACATAAATTATTTAAATATTATTCAAAGATCGAATATTATTGAAAATGATATAACTTGGTTCATAAAAGGATTGTTATTAGACGAAATGTAATTTACAAATCATGAAAAACTTCCTTATACACAACATTTGTAGTTTTGTTACTATGTTTATTCTCATCATTGTCGATCAATATTTTTAAACTCTTACAATTGGTCACCCTTGATATAGTAAAGTACAACTGACCATGATTGAAAACTGGCTTCTTTAGGAAAATTCCAACGTAAGAGAGAGATTGCCCTTGAATTTTGTTGATCGTCATAGCGTATGACACAATCAGAGAAAGTTGTCGTCGTTAGAACTTGAAAGGTAATCCCGTATTAGATGGTGGGACAGTCATTATAGGGATGAACACCAATTCACATGCATTGCTTCTTTGAGAAATATTAGCCTATACAATGTGATCGTCAAGTTTAGTAACAACCAACATCACACAACACAAGGGAATGATTGATATTTGTCAAAAACATGGGTGGAATTCTAATTTTTAGTTTTACCTCATAGTTTGGCAATCCATAACATTTAATGGTGTTTAGAAACTCTGGTGCGTGGACGTTTTACAATATGTCAATGTTTGAATCGGATTTGCATGCATTATCAAAGCTAAGATATACTTCACATTCTCCATCATTTTATGACATCATATATTTATTAATCAAATTGAAGACATCAATTGTTGGGGAAAGAATAGCATGACCTCCAAATAAGCGAAACATTCAGTAGTTTTTCCAAATTATGGATATGTGCTCGCCACAATTGACAAAACATGGTCACCATCATCTTTCAATAATAAATAATCTGGATTTCAATTTGAATGACACCATCGTTTGGTCCTCCGACCATTTAATCTCCTATACTATTTATCGAATTGATAAATTTCTTTAACTTGACACAATCGGGATCTGAATTGTGATTTTGCATCCCCACATTCTTGGTCTACTTCAAAACCATGTAATGAGTTCATAAATGAGAAATTTTGATCACCATGTGAACTAAATCTGGTCTAGGGCCCTTTGGAACAATCGATAAAATTTGATGAAAATCTCCACCAAGAATTATTATTTTGTTACCAAATGGAAGCTACGTATTATAATTATTTTGCGATCTCATCACATCTTTCAATGGTTTGTCCTAAGTTTTAAACTAATAGTTATGCATCATTGGAGTTTCGTCCCAAATAATGTGTTGCGCATCCACCATTAATTTTGCAAGTGGAGTTCAAGTAAAGATCGAAATCTTGGTGGATATTAAAAGGAACCTTAAATCTAGAATGCCTAGTTCTTCCTTTCGAAAGAAGAAGAGAGATTATGCATGCTGCTAGATGTTACAATAAGAACAACTTCACCATTAGATTTAGCATTCGTAGAAAGTGTCCTCCATATCATTGGATGAGAAATACACCACTCTTGGTTAAATATATTGCTTCCATGACTTTATCATAAACGTAATGGTGATCAACATTCAAATTATCAACCAATTTACCACGTTCTTCAATGAGTGTATCACGATCACACTCCAGTTCTTCACCAATAAATCTATGGCGTTACATACTCAAACCGAAGACCTTTGAAATCGGTATGAGAGGAAAATCCTTTAAACCCTTTCCCATACTCTATAATAATTTGTCAACTTCGAGCAAATCAAGGTTCGGAATTTTAGCATCACTTTGTAAATTTGAAAAAGAAAAAGTGCATTGAAGATATAATATAAAAATACTGATAATAAAAATAATAGAATAAAATATAAGTAATAATTTATAGAGTATAACAGAAAATCAATAATTGCTACATTTAAATTTATTCAATTGTATAAAATGTCATATAAAAATTCTTCTCATCATTTCTCCTACACTTTTTGGGACGTGCTAAAGATTTTAATACAAGTAAGGTTGTGAATAATGATCTCACAGGATGTGCTGATCCCTAATTATTTATTTTGGATATACCGTTAATATATTCTCTATCATCTAACAACAACCCCAGGGAATAGCATACATCTTGATATGTATCGTATTGTGTGTCGTTAATTTTTTTAATATCATCGTGACATTGGACTTCTCGAATTATATTTAGAAAATACTAAGCATAATAGTTATCACTTGATTTTGGCGGAATATAATAAATTACTTATGAAAACAAATCTAATTTTTTTCTCTTTTACATGGTTTTTTTTTTTATTGTTTTTACTTTCCAGCATTGATTGTAGATCTGCTACAATTTCGTTTGAAAATATTTTTTTTCCTCGCATAGTGAGAAAATGATAGTATAAGTATTAAATATAATATAAATATTACAATGATGTTTAAGTGATTAGTAAGTAAAATATAAATGCATACCTCACGGAATTAATTCGATTTAGAACTTCGATAGAAATTAAGTATGGAATGAATGATTTCAAAATGACTGTATTTAGCAACATTTGCTTTCAGAGTCGGCCTTCCTCTTTTTTATTTTAGAATTATTTGATCTTTTTAAAAATCTATTGTAGTTGATGCCACATTATTCATTCAACTTAATGTTGGGTTTGCACTTGTATTGTTTTGCGCGGATTCTGAAATAGTAATAAAATACATTATTTTATGAAATCAACTCAAATAAAAAAGTGTTGAATCGTAAAAATATTTTATAACCTACAATGTTAGCCAATAAAAATATCAAATTATATTGTACTGTGCATTTCTTTATAATTTAATTAAATAAAGTGGTCAAATTATTTTTAAGAAAAAGTGACAAATTTGATATTGTTGGACATAATAAAAAAAATAACTAAAAAAAGTAAAAAAAAATCATAATAAAAACAAAAATAACGTATAAGTGATTATATAAATATATATAATATTAATTTTTATTATTTTTAATGTTCATTAGAGTATCTATCCTAATTATGTTAAGAAGATTTCTACATAATTAAAAAACAAAAACTAATCCCGATGGCTTTGTAAATACAAAAGGAAACCAAATAATCATTAATATTAATTAGGGTGTCTATCATAATTATATTAAGAAATTCTTACATAACTTAAAAAAGAAATGATATCATAAGTATTAAATAAAATATAAATATTACAATGATTTTGAAGTTATTAGTATGTAAAATATAAATGCATACCTCACGGAATTAATTCAATTTTGAACTTTGATTGAAACTAAGTTTGGAATGAATGATTTCAAAATTACTATATTTAGCAACATTTGCTTTCAGAGGCGGGCTTTCACTTTTTTATTTTGGAATTAGTTGATCTTTTTTCCAAATCTATTATAATTGATGCCACAGTGTTCATTCTACTTAATGTTGGGTTTGCAGTTGTATTGTTTTAATCGATTTCTGAGATAGTAACAAAATACATTATTTATGAGATCAATTCAAATAAAAAAAGTGTTGAATCGTAATAATATTTTATAAACATGTTGATAGCCAATAAAAATATCAAATTATATTGTATTGTGCAATTTTGTATAATTTAATTAAATAAAGTGGTCAAGTTATTTTTGAGAAAAAGTGACAAATTTGATATTGTTGGACTAAGAATGAAAAACTAACGAAAAAATGTACCAAAATAACACATAAGTTATTTTATATATATATATATAATATTAATTTTATTACTTTTAATGTTAATTATGTATCTATCATAATTATGTTAAGAATTTCATACATAGCTTAAAAAGGAATAATCCTACGTGATATTTTTTTTCTTTCATACTCATCTTTTTTTCTCTCTCCAAACCTCTATTTTTATATATATAGATATGTGATGCTAATTTAAATAATGTAAAATATTATTTATATTTCTACGTTGCTCTTTTTATATTCCCGTAATTTGTACATGATTCATAAATAACATCACATACTATGTAATATAGTAGGTTCTCAAGTTCCCACACAGGGATTGATTCTCATGTGAACTCGCCTCTCTCTCTCTCTCTCTCTCTCTCTCTCTATATATATATATATATATATATATATATATATATATATATACACAAACACATACAACACAGCTCAACACCTTACATATTGTACATGATTGAAAATATAAGATTCTTAGTTCTCCCATTAAAATTTGGTTCTCAATATGCCTACTACACATATTGCGTTGGAAATCTTGTTACAATTAGACCAAACCTTCTACGAATCGATGGAACAAAAGAAGATAAAGGTTATTTTATTTATTGATTCAATCAATGGTAAAACCAAGAATATATACTGATACAAACATTGACCTTACCATAAATCATTCCTCTAAATAAGGAGAGGATTGATACTATTAAACATAGAAAATCAAATGTAAAAAAAGAATATACGTAAAATCCTATGTTCCCCCTCAAGATGGAGCATGCAAATTTGCAATGCCAATCTTGCTAAGAAGAAAAAGAAGCTGATTTGCTTGGAGTCCTTTTGTTAGAAAGTCTGTTATTTGCATTCTATTGCTGATATTCATTGGAATGATTTCTTTCGATTCGACTCTTTCACGTACAAAGTAACAGTCCATCTCAACGTGCTTTGTTCTCTCGTGAAAGACAGGATTGTTGGCTATGTGTCGAGCTGCTTGGTTATCACAAAATAAGGGGGTGGCCAATGGATTGTGAACTTGTAACTCACTGAGTAACCATCGAACCCAAATAATCTCACTAACGGTGGAGGCCATTGACCTATACTCGGCTTCAGCTGAAGAACGTGAGACTGCGGATTGCTTCTTGGTTCTCCAAGAAATGGGAGTCCCACCTAGCAAGAGAAGATAACTGGTACGTGACCGCCTCGTGTAGGGACATTCTAACCAGTCAGAGTTCCAATAAGCGGTTAAGACGGGATATCTTGCTCTAGAAAGGAGGATACCTTGGCCTGGAGTGGCCTTCAAGTACCCAAGAACACGATTCGCTGCCTCCAAATGATTGTTTCGTGGGTCGAATACAAACTGGCTTAAATATTGACAGTATATGTAATATCCGGCCGAGTGGCTTGAAGATAAAGAAGTCGACCGATGAGTCGGAGATACTGACTTGCATCCACTCGTGATTCACTTTCTCCTTTGTCTAATTTCAAGCCTGGTTCAATGGGAAAATTACCCGATTTACACCCCAACTTCCCACTATTTTCTAGAATGTCCAACGTATATTTTAGTTGGCTTAAAACTAGACCATCTCTTGTTTTTTCTACCTCTATCCCAAGGAAATACTTCAATGGACCAAGATCTTTAATGCTGAATTCATCGTCAAGCTGTTTCTTGGTTTCTTGGATTTTGGTGAGATCGTTTCCGGTAATGATAATGTCATCCATGTAAATTAGAACGACCACCATTATGCTACTTGCCTCATAAATGAATAGCGATTGGTCCGCCTTAGATTGTCTAAAATTTAGAGTTCGTAGAAAGGTGGTGAACTTGTGATACCAATTGCGTGAAGCTTGCTTCAACCCGTATAAAGACTTTCTCACCCGACAAACACGAGTATCATTATCATTAGAAATCCTCGAGGGATTTTCATGTAAACTTCCTCATCTAGATCTCCATGCAAGAAGGCGTTGTTCACGTCAAGTTGATGGATAATCCAGTCCCTTTTAATTGCCACTGCTAATAAAGTGTGAACAGTTACCAGCTTAGTGACCGGTGCGAAAGTGTCATGATAATCCACCCCTTCCATTTGAGTGAATCCTTTTGCAACCAGACGAGCCTTGTACCTTTCAACTTCACTGTTTGGCTTGAAATTGATCTTGTAGACCCATTTCGAATCTATAGCTCGTTTTCCTTATGGTAAATCTTCTAAAGTCCAAGTTCCATTTTTCTCTAAAGCTTTGACCTCCTTTTGCATGGCTTCACGCCATCAAGAATCCTATGCAGCTTGTTTGAAATGCTTGGGTTCATTGTTATTAGTGACAACTGCTAAGAAAGCTTTATGATTTGTGGAAATTTCATTATAAGAAACAAAATTAGAGATTGGGTAGCGTACTGTGGAGGTAACCCGACTTGATGCTGGGTGTTTGACCGAAGGGAGAACTTGGACAACGTAGTCTTTGAACTTCGATGGCTGAGATTTGTTCGAGTGGGTCTTGTCTCGGCTTGGTTTGCAGTTTCATTAACCAACTCACCTATCTCATCCTCATTATTAAAGAACATCTCATCAGTCCCCAAAACGTCTTTTTCATGGCCCGATTCATTTACAACATATGGCTCATGTGAAACATCGTTGGGCTCATTTCCTTTGGTATGGGCAGGAACCATTTGTGCTTCTTCTACAGTTGGGGTTTGTTCTTTGTCCTGATCGGATGTGAACTCGTGATGACAGAGGCAATCATGGCATTTTATTGGTTCATCAACAAAATCGTCATTGATTTCTTGCATATTTTTTAAAGGGAATTTTTGTTCATATAAATTCACATTTCTACTAACTATTAATTTTTTGGTCTCGAGATCAAGGATTTTATAACCCTTGGTTCCCGGGGGTATCCAAGAAAGACCCCTGGTTTCCCCCTTTCTTCGAACTTATCTCCTTTAGTGTTGGTGTTTGTAAAATATGCAAGGCACCCGAAGACCCTTAGGAGTTCGTAATCCGGCTTTTGATTCCAAATCAACTCAAAGGGTGTTTTGTTTTTAATAACTTTGAACGGGAGGCGGTTAATCACATACGCCGCGGTTAGGATGCATTCTCCCCAAAATTATTTAGGAAGATTTGCATCAAACCTTAAAGCCCTAGCAGTTTCGAGCAGGTGTCTGTGTTTCCTCTCGACAACACCATTTTGTTGGGGAGTGTGTGGGCAAGTGATTTCTAATAGGATTCCCTTCTCGTTGTAAAAGTTTAACATGTTGTTAGATGTGAATTCCCCACCATTATCACACCTTATCCTTTTAATTTGCTTTTCAAATTGAACTTCAACTCTTTTGTGAAAATCCATGAGGCATTTGCTGGCCTCACTTTTATGTTTAATGAGGAATACCCATACCGCTCTACTGAAATCGTCAACTATCGTAAGAAAACAGTTGGCTCTTGTATACGAAGGTACCCGATAACCTCCCCATATTTCACAATGAATTAATTGAAAAGGAGCATTGGTTTTAATACAACTAGAAGGAAAAGGTGTTTTGACATGTTTTGATTTAGCACAAGAATCACAAAAATTATCAAAATCAAAAGTACTTGTTTTAAGAAAATCAACTTTAGCTGGTTTCCCTTTTGATGCATGTCCAAGTCTTTTATGCCATGTCTCAATTGTGGTTGCCATGGCTCTTCTTCCTTGAACCATCTTCATTCGGTACAGTCCCCCTTCACATCTACCCGCACCAATCAAGTTCCTCCTCTGTAACTGCATAACACAAAAATCAGGGAAGAATGATATGCAACATTGAGGGTCGCAACTAAGGCGACTAACAGAAAGAAGATTGCATTTGAAATCAGGTATGTAAAGGACTCCTTTCACTTTTGCTCCTCCTGGAAGCGTGTGATCCCTTTTTCCTTTAACTAGTATTGATTCCCCAGTCGGGATGACAACAAGTTCCTCAAGAGAGATTTCTTTCTTGTTAACAAGAACGTTGGATAAATGAGTTATATATTCGGTGCAACCCGAATCAATAATCCACTCAACTTCGACGTCTTCTTTATGAGCCATGTTAGCAGTAGGTTTTGAACTTTTACCATTGGCCAATCCTGAAAAGTGCTTCAGGAAGAGCTGGTAGTCCTCGTGTGTCAACCCGAGAATGGGACCAGTCTCTGCCCCGACACAAGCAGCCTTGCCTTTGATCTTTTCTCCTTTCTTTCCTAGCCACCACTCCGGGTACCCGATCAACTTGAAGCAGACCTCACGCGAGTGACCATCTTTGTTGCATTCGGTGCAGTGTTTATTTCCTTCCTCCACGGCTTTGACTCCATTTCTTTCTTTGTTCAGACCAGGAGGACCATTACGCCTTTGAAAGGCCTTGAATGCAGCGGATTCATGTGTGGTATTTTCATTCGAGATAGCTCTTTGCCTCTCATCCTCGGCTACCATATGATATGCGGTGCCAAGGAAAGGGAGCGGTTTTGTGGCTAAAATCTGAGTTCTAATAACAATAGAGAACTCGGTATCCAAACCCATAAGAAATTCATAAAGGTGCTCCTTTTCTTGATGCTCGTTGATTTTCTTGCCAAAATCACATGCACATTTATCACAGGTGCATCGAGGAAAGGGCTTTATGGATTAGGCTTCGTCCCATATCGACCGCAATTGGGTGAAATAAGTGGACACCGAAGCACCACTTTGTCGAGTGGAGGTTATTTTTTGTCTCAATTCGTATGCCCTAGGAGCACTCTCCTTTCCAAAACGTTCGCTTAAGTCTGACCATATTTTTGATGCTGTTTCGTATGTTCTTCTCCATGGCTGTTGTTAACAAGCCCTTTATCATGGCATCAACACGCATCCATGGCATGTATTCCTTGAATGTTTTCTCCGGTTTCTTTATCGTCCCATCAACAAACTCCATTTTGTTTTTGGCAAAGAGAAAGTTTGTCATCTCTTGACTGTTGTTGTCAGTAAGGACCTCGTTTACATGTAGTTGTTTGGGGTAGTCGGATGGATGTAGGTAATAGGGTGAGTTGTGTGTGATCCCACCGCCTCCATCCTCATTTTTGTTATTATCATCTCCTCCTGCCATCTTTTAGATTTGTGATTGATTAAAAGGCAAGGTTTGTGAAAACCTGCTCTGGTACCATCTACGAATTGATGGAACATAAGAAGATAAATGTTATTTTATTTTATTTATTGATTCGATCAATGGTAAAATCAAGAATATATACCGATACAACCATTGACCTTACCATAAATCATTCCTCTAAATAAGGAGAGGATTTATACTATTAAACATAGGAAATCAAATATAAAAAAAGAATATACGTACAATCCTATAAACCTTAAATTTTACCGTCTTAATTCCCCAAGATAGGAAAAGCCAAAGATGCTCGAGGAGACAAAATGTAACACCATAAACGAACTGAAAATCCATGCAAAGAAGTAGAAGCACAATAAATTTAATATATCTGTATTTCACAATTTAACTCATTACATGGCCTCACACATAATTAGAGACCTATTAATTAAAAAAAATAAAAATTGGATTATCAAAAGTCCATTTGCAACTAAAGCTTGCCCTTATGCAGGGTCCATAACAAGATATATCAATTAACAGGTCAACCCAAAGTCAAAAGGAAAGAGCGGGTCAGATAATGAATTCTCACCGGCATGTATCGGGAGTTGATCAACGCTTCTAAACCATGTCATTGGGAGGCGTCCTTGAAATGCATAATCTCCCAAGATAACATCTGTTATTCCTCGGCCTTCTGTTCCGGGCAACCAAGCAACGACCAGACCATCAATCTTTTCTAAAAGCAATGGCTCTAAAACCAAAGGCCTTCCCGTAACCAGAATTACTAGTGTCGGGACTCTATCGGCAACTGAGCTTGCCAACTCAGCTCCACCGAACGGAATCTTAAGCACTGGATCATCACCGCCAGTTTCAACATATGGGCCCTCACCGATAGCTACAACGGCAAAGGAGATATCTTGACGAGAAAGTGTTTCTGGAGAAGGGTTTTCTTCGTATATCACTTCTGTCTTATCGTCAACCACTTCTTTTATGGCATCCAAAATAGTTGTGCCTGGTGAAACAATGGTTCCACAAGTTTAATAACCAAAAACGTGCAGATATCTCAGAAAACAAACTCACTATTCGGTTCACCTCTGTTTACAATAGTTCTGTTCCTCTTTTAAAGATTTATTTTTTCCAAGACATACTGAATATTGGGTCAACAATAATAAAATTGAACATCAGAACCAATAAAAATAGAAAAAAAGAAGAAAATAAAATCAGTGAACTCATATGATTTTTTTTATTTTTATTTAAAAAAAACTCTGGACCAGCACGTCTCTATTCAAACTATGTTTAAAAAAATAGTGGCTTATATGACATCTATTTTTATTTTTTTTAAACTTGTGGCTTTGCCCCTCCTCTATCCAAACAGGTTTAGAAAATAAGAAATAATAATAATAATAATAATAATAATAATAATAATAATAATAACGGGCTTATTTAATTTTCAAAAAATCCGGCCCAGCCCACTTTTTCATCCTGGCTCTGCCATGGTCTCTAGCTGCATAAACTTGATTCTTCTTTAATAGAATATATCTTGACTCTAGCTCATATTATAAACTCATTCACGATAGTAGTTACAAATATAGATGGTAGATGTACCATGAGAAAAAGGTGCTGAATAGAACAAACTTTACCTTCAGTTATTCTGCCACTTTTTCCTTCCCAGGTAATTGTCCAACCACCACACTGATATCCAAGATTATCAGCATGTGTTCCAGCAACGAGAATTCGTTTGGCCTTCTTGTCTAGTGGGAGGAAAGGTCTCTTAGGGTCCTTTCCATTCTTTAACAAAACCAAGGACTTGCGAACAGCTTCACGTGCCAGTTCTCGATGTGGCTGAACGAGTGAAAAGAAAGCATATATTAACTCCGAATAGCAAATCTAGTCTCTCTTTATATTGATTCTGACCAGGAATACAACCATTAGGTTGCAGTAAGCAAGTCGAAAAGGTTCATTAGGGACAGTGTAAGGTTTGGCCGGAAATGAAGGAAGTTGACTGAAATTCCTTTCCTTTGCGGTGGAAATTTGACAGGAAGGGATTTTGGATTTTACAAAAAAGAAAAAAAATGGTGGGCCTCATCTAGGTGGAATTCCAAGTCAGCAATATAGCTCCATATGGAGCCCTATATGTTTTTATAGAAAAACAGTTCAGCGAAACTTATTTAAAAGATCTTATAGGTTGATACATATAATAAGATGCTTTTAGAGCTTATAAAATGTTAGGTCTTATTCTGAAAGGAAGAAAAAAAAAGTTAATTAAGAGTTTGGACAAAAATAGATGTTCGAGCTCACAAGATTAGTAATGGCAGTTTTGTAATTGAAGTGGTCAAAACTAAAGATCTTGTTAAATAGAAACTAATGTTTTTATAATAGCTTATTCTAACATCTTAGAGTTACGAAAATTATAAGTTATTAAACATCTTATAAGATAAGCACATATATATAACTGTGTTAAATCATGAAACTGATTATTAATAGTATTTTTGTACTTGTATTTCTTGAGATAGCACATATATAACTGTTGTAACCGAGTCATTTCTATGCTAGTGTATCTCGCAATAATATTTTTGTACTTTTGTCTGTCATGACAACACATATTTGCTTGTGACTTCTGTACATTTTTGTGATTGTACAAATTCGTTTTCGTGATTGCAAGATAACTTGTGTCTACAAATTTCAAACCATATTTCAATTTTGATTTGGAAAAGTAAGTCTTTTTGGTAAGGTGCTTATGTGACTTATCCTCTTGATTGTACCACTAGAATTTTTAATAGTTGTGGTAGAGTGAAAGGGATGGAATAATAAGACCCAAACAAACTGTAAGTATAGGTTTCGAATCCTGGTGAAGACTCTGGTCGTTAATTCTTTTCGTTAAATATTTTCTAATCATGTTCGAGCTCAGTTCTTTAAGAAGATTTGTGTGTTTTTCTTTTAAACTAGAGAGTATTGGTTTTTGAAATAAATGCATGGGTATTATTCATATGATTCAATAATGATTTGTGTAAAATTTAAGTTTTGGCCTTACCTTAAAAAGTATAGGTTTTTGTATTGAAGAGTAATTTATTTTTGGATGAAATAGGTTTTACAAATGAATAGTAATGATTTGTGTAAAACATTAAATTTCGGTCTTACCTTAAGAGTATTGTTTTGGCATTGGAATTCGAAAGAAATGTAGTTTTTCAAATGATTCAGTAATGGTTTGACCTTAAAAAGTATTGGTTTTGGTATTGGTATTCAAAAGAAATGTATAGTTTTTCAAATGATTCAATAATGATTTGTGTAAAACCTTAAGTATTGATCTTACCTGGTTTTTGTATTTAAGAGAATTGGATTTTGAAATAAATGAATAGGTTTTTCAAAGGAGTAGTAATGATTTTTTGTTAAACGTTGTATTGCTCTTACCATGAGATAATGGTTTTTGGAAGACACGGGTTTTGAAAGAAATATGTATGTTTTATAATATGAATTGTTCAAAATCTTGATTTAATATAATTTGAAATATGAATTTTCAAAATTTTTAAGAAAATGTGGACATGGTTTGGAATTGGACCACTTGACGAGTTAAGGGGCCTGATTGGTTGAACTGAGTTGAAAAGTTGTGATAGCTGATAACTCATAGCTTGTAGTTAATTCTAAATTGGTGTTTGGTAAATTAGTTGAATAATTGAATGTTAATTTACCAATACAATCATGATTGAAAAATGTATAAATATTGTACATAAAAAACAAGAAATATAAAAAATAAAATAATAATTAAAGACTTCCAAAAATAATTTTAAGAAAATAAGAAAAAATATATGAAAAATGATAAGAAAAACAATTATAATACAAATAAATAATTTCCTTATGCCTAAGAACAATATTCAGTAAAATGCAAAATAATATGTTAGTTTATAAAACAAAATATTTATTAAAATATAAAAGGATAAAAATGATTTTTTTCCAATAAGCTAGGATCTTATTGTAGCTTTTTACTAGCAGGAGCTTATTAGGCCATATAAGCTATCAAAAGCTTATTGCAAGTTCTTACCAAACAGAGCCAAGATCTGTGAGCTTATTGTGTTTATTTCCACACTGTATAGTGGAATTAACCAAAAAATGATATGAATATTTATTTAAAAAAAACACAAATTTATCTTTTTTATTTGCTATTTCTTGTTTGAGGTAAATATAAATATAAAGAATGTGAAAATAAATAGATATTAAAACAAAAATATATAATACAATAATTTGCCAAGGAATAAGGAATACCGAGTAGTATTCTTTACCAAGTTTTCAATTTCAAATGGGAAGATGACACAATTGACTTGCACATCACACACATTATAGGGGGAAAAACCTTTTTAGATGTGTTTTCTGTTGAGTTTTCCGAAACATATTCAGCTCATAAGATTTCACTGAAATACAAATTTTGTCACAATTCATTTAAGGCCTTGTTGAGATTTCAAATTCCCATATTTATTTTAGAAATCAAATTTTCAATACTCAAACAACATATTCTAACACCTAACCACCTATCACATGCTACCATAATCTATCACATGCTACCATAATCACACACTTGTCTCTTTTATCATATTATCATTACATTCAAATACGAAATACAATATAATTATATATTATCATCCACTTTTCAAGCATGAGTTGACATCTGCGGTAAAAAAGTAAAAGTAAAGGATTCTCAATTCTACACTTCCTATTCTCAAATTATGAATACCCAAGATTCTGAATACAAGATACAAATCCCAACGAAACCTAGTCCAAATTCTGGATTCAGGATTCGAAATACCGAATACTCATTTGTTTTAAGGCTCAAAAATCAAATAATCGAACAACAATTTTACAACTAAATAATTAAATATTACTAAATAAAAATAATAATACACTATCATCCACTTTTTAGACATGATTTGACATCAAAACAATATAATAATATATTATCATATACTTTTCAGACATGATTTGACATCTATAGTAAAAAGTAAAGAATTCTAAATCGTATAACAAACAAGAATTCTAACTTATTCACATAATTCTGAATACCTTATGATTCTGAATATCAGAATTCCAACATAATTTTGAATACCTTACGATTCCGAATACCAGAATTCAGAATTCCAACGAATACTAGTCCAAACAGACCCTAATAGATCAATCTTATCGAAACCCTATGAACAACCGAGAAAAACACACACAAACAACACATATTAAAACTAAACACATTGAAAGTTGAAACAATCATAGAAACAACACAAGAACAAAAATAGAAACAAAACAATCCATTTTTTTAATCCAATGCATTGAAAAATCTAAATAACACATAAATAGCAAAAAAAAAGAAAGAAAGAAAGAAAAACAGCAAAAAACAACACCAGTGTAACAAAAAATAGCTTATAAACAGGTAAAGTGTATAAAAACGTCTAAAAAGTTAACCCTGGGCATACAAAAGTAAAACCGAACGTAACCAAAATGCATTTTTACCAAAAATATGGCCATCTTTTATAATTCTCTTTTCGATTTCAGTTCGTTCAATTGGCCTAACTATGAAAACCCTTACTCATAATTATAGTTATGAATTAATGAGTAAAATAACCAGTCGCCTAAGGATCCCATATTACCATAACACAATCTAACACAAACAACAGTACCATATTCATTACTTTAAACAGTAAAATAAACAAGAAACAAATAAATAAGGAGGGCACCTAAAACTTTTCCTTTAAAATGAATCAAGGCAAGGCATAGACTTTTCTAAAAGTTACAGTAATGTAAGATGTGCAGACACCTAAAATATTTAAAACTCCACATTTACAGTGATGAAATTTAATAATACACCACTAAAAGAGTAGTAGTAAATACCTTACATCCGACCACATCTAGTAAAGATCTATCAGTGAGGGGATGCTCAAAAACTCCAGAAATGAATTTGACTCTGAGGATCCTCTCCACAGCATCATCAATACGGGCCATTGATATCTCCCCTGCCTCAACAAGAGACAAAAATTCGTCCAAGAACAATTCGTATCTGAAAGGAACCATTACCTGCACATGTGCGAGACACGCATAAAAAATCTAAAGTAGACCAAACTAGAACCAAGCGACGTGATCATGTACAAATATAATCTCTACCATATCAATTCCTGCATTTATGGTCAACCGGATACTCTCACGATAATTTGAACCATGAGGGGCATAAAGTCGGTCTAATGCCTCCCAGTCTGTAATTACAATTCCCTGTTACAGACAAACAATAAAATAGCCTGTAATGATCCTAAATAACCTCCAGGCATTAGGTTAGTCTCAGTACCATATAAAAGTGTTAATTCTTTTTATAATATCTTATTTAGTATGTTCTATTACTTGCAAAGATCCAATCAAATTTAAGCCGAGGGCAGGTCTTTTACACATGGCATGTTTTACAAGTCGACAGCAATTATTTTTTTTTCCATGTAAACCTTATTTATACCTTATGGAACATGCATATTACAGTTACGACAAAGCGATTTCCTAAAACTCAAAAAAGAAAAATTGGACACTGTTCTTGTGAGAGAAACTAGAAGGCAATGTACGAGAGCTTCCAAATTACAAATGATGAGGATAATTAAATTAATTTACCTTGAATCCGAGCTTAGTTTTCAGAACTTCAGTAAGAAGAAAATAGTCAGTATGCAATTTCCTTCCATTCCAACTAGAGTATGATACCATAACAGTGCAAACTCCCTGAGAGAGACAATCAAGATATGGTGCGATATGGATTTTCTCCAAATCCTCGTATGAAATTATCGTATTCCCCTCATTTATACCACTCTCAGTGCCACCGTCTCCAACAAAATGCTTAGCAGATGCAAGAACATTTTTTCTGGAATCAATTGGACAAAAATGACTAAGTTAAGTAAATTCTAAGCACTTTATTCCTTCAACTTACATTTATTACAGCAATTTTCGCCCGCTGTAATATATAGATCAACATGTTATATGAATGCTCTTCATCACCAGTTGCTTATTGTTTTCCATCTTTCCATGCAAAAGTCACGAATAATGCATTGTAATATTAACATTGTTATCAATGCCGAAGCCATAAGGAGTGGAGGCACTTTGCCTACGGTACTTGGATCGATATATTTTTTAGTAAAAGTATCATGATTTATCACGTTTTCTCGTTGATAATAATGAAAACTATTAACATGCATTCTCATTTTTTATGGGCGTGAACAGATCACATAAAAAATGAGCTATGGCAGGACGAAAAAATATCGGGGTGAAATTAAATCTAGATTACTACAATAAATAAGCTGACGGAGCAATAGTAATAAAATTGCTTTTAGCGGGTAAATTGTCAAAATGATTGGTAAAGTGATCAAAATTAACTTCTTTGGTAATGTGCCAAAATGGTCAAACTGTGTGGCATGTAGCCATCTATCCTTCTTTGACAAGAAGTTGGATTATCCTAAGGCAATCTCCATAAGCTATATATGATTCTTATATCTTAGACTTCATTATATTATACAATATTGAGATAACATTTATAAAGGAGTTACTGAGATGGCATTTGAGAAATAAACAAGTTCACTATAGAACATATACTCATGAAGTTATTTTTACCTTCCAGCCAGAAAAGGGTAGCCTTTGGGATGACCTTCAGGTGGCTGTCCCTGCAAGCCCGAAACAATACAGGCCATCTTTCTAACAATTTCAGTGTTTTCACTGTAACTTTCGTAACTTCTTCCCCATCTAGGGTCTCTACTAACCTGAAACGGTGAAACTCAACTGTTAATACTAAATAATGATCACATATATCTAGATCATATATATATATATATATATATATATATATATATATATATATATATATATATATATATATATATATATGTTATATATATATGTACAACACAAATACATATATACACAAATACATTGGAGTAACATTAAACCAACCTATAGCGATCACTAATCAAAAGAAATTCAAAATATTCAACCAAAAAGAAAAGGCATTACACAAATAGATGACAAAATATTTAGCATGACCAAACATGGAAGCTTGAAAAAGAAAAACCCGATGAATCGATATTACTCACAGCCACGCATGGAGCGAATGCATATTGGGCTCCGCTCGCTCTTACTTCAAGAGCAGTTACCTCCCCAATCCTTTTCACCAAATCGGCATCTCTATATTGCATTATAATTACATGTCATTATCGTTATATTGTAGTCAGAGCATTAAAGATTTTTAAACTTTTTAGGAAAAAAACAAAATTTAAATATCATCAGATCAAAGCATAATAAATCCCAATTCAAAGAGAAATCTCAATTATACGGCAAAATAGAGTGTCAAATCAAGGCCTTAAAAACTCCAATTCAAAGAGAAATTCCATGTGCCAAAGAGAATTAACAATATCTCTAAATACTCGAACCACCTAAACAATCCCTGCACCTCGATAAAATAAAATTAAATTAAAAAAAAAAAAAAACAAACAAACGCAGCTCACCTAGTGGCACCAAGGCCGACGTTATGAGGAAAAATGGTGGCGCCATGGACATTGTTGTTGCCATGGACAGCATCCGTTCCGTAAATAATGGGAATGCCGAGGCGAGTCTCCAGAGCTGCCTCTTGGAAGCCATCGATCATGTCGGCCCAACCGCTTGAGTTGGCATTCTCGAAAGGCTTGCTGCCGCCCCCACTCAGCACACTCCCTGCGAACTCACAGTAAGAGATCAACGCCGGATAACAGCAGATTCGAGCAATTGATGTGTGAATGTGTGTTTGTGAGTGAAAGGGAAGAGAAATGGACCGTCCGACCGACCTATGAAGCGGTCTTTGATGACGGAAGGGGTGGCGACACTGCGCTCGATCTGAGTTATCTGGCCGATCTTCTCTAGGAGGGTCATCCGAGAGAGGAGGTCTTTGACTCGGGCTTCAATGGGAGCGTTTGGGTCCTTGTATATGCAATCCATCGTCTACTGATTTTTCGAGCTTTGACTTGCTGGGTTACCGGAGATGAAGCAGGTAGAGCAGCAAGTCCAGGTGAAAGAGAAGCTGATATCAATAATTAAATACCAACATCATCCTGTACATATTATTATATATAACTGAGAATATCACCGCCAAGTGCGGGTAAATATTTTCAGTATTTTTTTTTCTAATATTATTTACTCATTTTAATAACAAATCTTTTGATATCGGGAATTAATTGTCTATAAGTAGAAATAAATTATAAAGAAAGAGAATCACAATCTTACACATAAATTAAAAAAGATTGAGATTAGATTGAATTTAATAAATTATAAGAGCATGTCATTTAAATGAGTACTATTCTAAGTGAAAATATTATTTTTTAAAATATATTGGGAGTAAAAATTTATAAATAAATCTGAAATGGAGTAGTACAATATATATCTATAAATTAATAAGAAATCTATAAATTACAAGAATATTTTCGTATAGAGGTTATTATCTCAGCAATAGTGTCTCTACTCATGATAAAATAAAATTATTGGTGCCATATATATATAAGAAATCTGAAAAATAAATTATAAATATATAATATATAATCCATAAATAAATCTATATATTTTTATAAATCTGGAAAATCTGGAAAAGTAAAATAAAATTATAAATATGTCAAATGATATCAAATAAATTTGTGTTTATTATAAATAAAATATAATAAATTATAATTAAATTAAAAATATTTATTTATAGATACA
>BMAC01000237.1:1549903-1581908 GCA_014905375.1 Phtheirospermum japonicum
GGCGGACGATTCAGGATTTCTCCTTGAGGACCTTCACTTATATGACTTAATATAGAGTATTAGCTGCCTTTTTATGGTATAGAAAAAAAATTTTAAGGGTAGTTTTTGATAGTTTAAATGTAATTTTAATTAAATGGGAAGTTTTTGGTTTATATGGGAATTTAAAAAGTCATTGAACTATATGAGAATTAGTTAATATGTTCTAGTACTATATGATAATTTTCCTTTTTTTTATAAGAACTAAGAACTTCTATTGTTTTTTATCTTTATGTATTATTCAATTTAACTAAAATATATTATAAATATAAAATAAACTGAATACATTAGAATTATTTTTAATCTAGAGTACAAATAAGAAATAAGAAATATATATTTTTTTACTTAAAAAAATCATTTTAGAGTTTTATTCATTTACCTAATAATATGTCATGATTTTCAAATAAAGTAGCTTCATTAAAAAAATATTTGAATTCAAATAAAAATTACTAAAATAATAAAGAACCAAAGAACAAAATATAATAATAAAAAATAAAAAATTGAATAAATATAAAAAGAATATAAAAAAATAATCATAACCACTCATTTGATAACAAGTGTCCTTATTTTCCTTAGAATTCCACATCGCCATGGCTAATTAATCCGCAAATTTATATGTGCTCTGAGTTGGATCACTTGGTTAGTACATTCAAATGACCTCACAACAGAAAAAAAAAAAAAATCAGCCTAATAAAATTAAATAAAAGATTAAAAAAAATAGAAGAGTGGCAAATGGGATAATGACATATTGCATATTTCCAAAATCTTGTAGGCAAATTTTAATATCAAGGTATAGATTTATCATGACTGGTAAATGGTAGCACGTGTAATGAAATAAAACATATAGCATATCATAATTTATATTACATAATAACTATTTATTAAATACATGTTTAGAGTTTTCGAGTAAAATAACATCACGCGGAAATTCTTTGTTAATGAAAGAGAATTAACTTTTTTTTTTATTAAGCTAACATAAAAAAAATGAGAAAAATAAAATAATCTAATTTTGTTAAAATACAAAATTGATTTAGCCAACAAAATTAAAATAAATCTAAATATGCCCAAATATAAAATCAACAACTAATATAGTAAAAAATATATGTAATAACATATGGTTGCATATCATCTAATGCAATTTAAAATGAACTTTATCTAATATGACCAAGAAATATAAATATGAAAATAAATAAACAAAGTTTAAGCAAATGAAATAATGATAAATGTCCTCTCCAAAGTTATGCAGGTGAACTTTCATATATAAGGTATAGATGACATAATATAATTATTAGTTTATTGATTATTAATTTATATACTATAGTTGTTAACGTGCAATCATTTTAAATAAGAGGTACACCTCATAGCATCTCCAATGCAATAGTGTTAATTAAACCTATGTGGCACATTTTATAAAAAGAAATTCTCCAATGCATCAATGTTAATGTTATATATGTGATAATTTATTTTATTTATTTTTAGAAAAAATAAAGAGAGATAAATAACATGATTTGATGATATATTTAAAATTAATTGTAGACATTGTGAAGAGCAATGTCTAGAATTTAACATTGCTATTGACAATGTCAAACATTTAATGTGACACATAATTATTTTAATGTGCCACATAATTATTTTTATGCCATGCCATGTGTCAATTTTTTCACTTTCAACATTGTTACATTGGAGATGCTCTCATTCTCCGATTATTGTTATCATTTTCTTTTCTTTATTACCTTTTTTATAATAAAAAACTCAATTCCTATAAATCTTTTTATTATAATTTACTGATTAATATCCTCTAAGATGTGATTATGATATATATATATATATATATATATATATATATATATATATATATATATATATATATATATATATATATAATACTCTCAAGGCAAAATAATTATAATTGGAATTATAAATTTTTTGCTATTTTATCAATTTTATCTTAACTTTTTAGTATTCCAATAAATAAAGTAAGTTGAATTTTTTAATTAATTTATTTTTTGTGATACTCTATTTAAAAAGAAAACATATCTATCATTTATAAATGGACGAAAAATAAAATATATACTTATCTTTTGTGAAGGAAGTATCTACAAGAGAAATTACTATAAATATAAACATATAACATATTACTAAATACTTTAAAATTTTAAGAGTGTCGATATTTTTTTTCAAACTGGAGAGATGTATTTGATGTGATATCTTTAAAAAATATTGCTTTCTACTAGTTTATACTAATTATTATTATAAAATTTGAGTTTCTATTTTTTTAATTGTGTTATTTTTATCATACAAACATATCACAGTTATTTTTAGGGATAATTCCCGATTACTCCAATAGAAAAATATTTATTCCCAATAAATTCATTGAAAAGTATTGATTCCCATTTAATCAAACTAATACATAAAAGTACAAATTTATCATTTCTAACCTGTTTTATTTTTCAATTTTTATTTTTCCCAAATTTAACTCAAATAAGATTCATATTAATTTTATAGTACCGTGTTAATCGCCGGACTCCGACCGAATTCCATACTACATTCATAAAAAATATCATACTACGTTGTGGAATTCTATCTAATTCCATACTACATTCATAAAATTTCAGTGGAATTCCAATTCATAAAATTCCAATTCATACTATCGAATTCCATACTACATTCATAAAAACTTTATACTACGTTGTGGAATTCCAATTCATACTACGTTTCGGAACTCCAATTCATAACATTCCAATTCCAATTTCATCCACATTCATAAAATTTTATACTACGAATTCCATACTACATTCATAAATCGCATACTACATTCATAAAACTCCATAATACATTCATAAGAATTTCATACTATATCCATAAAATTTCATATTACATTCATATATATTTTCAAATATGAATCAGGATTGGGTTTAAATAGATAATCATTAAAGGCCACTTGAATTATGATTGTTAGACATGTGCAGAATTAATATTTTGACCGAAAATACATAAGGAAGGAAGTCAAAATGGGAATATAATTTGAGTTTTACCGAAACACGTTAATGTTTAAAACCATAAAAGAAGGTAATTATTATACTACCATGAGTTATTCTTGTTGATTGAGTCTTGAATGATTCCTTCGATGGAAATCCATACAAAATGGTAATTCTTATTAGACATGTGCAGAATTAATGTTGTATAGTATCTCTTTAATCCTTTGGTTTTAGGGGTATTAAAAACTATTTAAGTTGTAAGTTTGGATTTAATAATAAGTATTTGGTCTAAATGGGATGAAAAAATTTGGAGTGCTTATATGGAAATATATTTGTACACATGTGTATTGAATGAGAATTATCCCTTATTTTTATGGATCTCCTATATGTTTATGTTCGTCTATTTATTATGTAATCTATCTGTATACAGTTCTACATTTATGCTTCAGGGGCTATTTATTAGGTGCACTTGGGTGCACCCTGTAAAAACTTAATATCATTCAATTATACGTGATGACATATGACAGTTATACGGGATGATATATGGTAGTTATACATGATGATATGTGACAAAAATGTAGAGTTTAGAGTTTACTTTTCCATTTTTAAGGTTTAAATTTTCATTTTAAGGTTTATTTTTTTATTTAATTTTCTATTTTAGGGTCCCGACAAAAATTTATCATTCTACCAGTTATATGTGATGATATGTGTTAGTTATATGTGATGATACGTGACAGTTATATGTGATGATATATGATAGAAATTTAAGATTTAGAGTTTAATATTCAATTTGATGGTTTAGTTTTTCATTTTAAGGATTAATTTTCCATTTTTAGGGTTTAATCTTTTGTTTTAGATTTATTTATTTAACTTTAGCTTTAGAATTTCAGTTATTTGTGATGATATGTATCAGTTATATTGATGATATGTACCAGTTATAGGTGGTGATATATGTCAGTTATATGCGATCATATATTAAATTACAAGGTGCATGTGAGTCCATGGTATACTCCCTCTGTGTCAAGTCATGTGATTTGCTTTAGAACGTACATAGGAGAGCGGGGATATGTGGGCCCGTGAGGAAATTATACCCGCAAAGATCTGTATATCTCTTATTATCCTTAGAGATCTAATGGTTCAGATTAAATGATAATTGAAGATCTAACGGTCCTAACTAATTTTTTTTAATTCGAAGACAATAAAAAAAATACGCGCATATATATATATATATATATATATATATATATATATATATATATGAGTGAGTTCAAATGAGAACCATGAACTAGTGTTTTTATTATATATCATTAGTGCTTTTATTATACAATCACAGTATTTTATTAATTTTTCAATTAAAAATTAATCATTATAGGTATTTAAATCCAATAATTTTTTAATATTTTAGTGAGGAGTCGTATGCTCGAAGTGCGACTCTACCTAAATTTAGAATCACCCTTAAACATGCACGACATACTTTGGCAAAGTTTCTTCAAATTCGATATAAATTGGCAAAAATGCCCTATTTAACCCTAATGTTATTTTTTCCAAATGTTGACGAGAAGATTCAATAACTCAATCCAATAGGCGGCTATATCTATTTCTCCCAACCCTATTTCTAGTTTTCAACAATATTACGCATCCTTTGCTGTAATTCAACCAAGGTGCACTAGTAATTTTCATAGCCCCCAATCCTACCTTTTAAATTTCTCTCTTTTTTTTCATCTGCCCAAGTTATATCATAAAAATTGGTCCGATTTTGGCTCGACGGGACCAATTTGGCACGACGATTCGTGGGTCAAACTGGCCTAGCCTACCTATTGACAATTCTAATTTAATACTGTGTGTGTGTATATATATATATAAATAGAGATTTTATTTGGAACGATATAAATGCAAAAGATAATCGGAACATAATGACATAACATGTATTGAGGGGTCACATTTCAGACAATTAGAATGAGATCTAGAGTATTTATTTTGTTGTTGACTAGAGAGGAAGGTGGAAATGTAGTTGACTCTTGCCCGAGCGTTTGATTTTTCTTGTAATAATAACCTCTGCTTTTTTCCTTTTCAAGGGTTCGTTAATGCGCTCCGTGCCCTTTTTGATTTCTGACTTTATCTTACATTTTTATTTTGGAAAAGATTCACATTGTCTGTAATCTCTCTTTTAAACCTCTGAAAAAAGAAAGAAGAAAAAAAGGGGAAAATAAAATAGAGAGAACAAACTCGGTTTGCTATGATCGTTCTATATTGATTATATGTCCCTCAAGGTCTGAATTCGTTTTGTCATATTTATTTGTTTGTTTAACCGTTTCTAATTTCCCTCTTGTTTTCAAGTTTCAAATATGGCTGCTATTAAAGAGTCGTGAGAATTTGATCAGTTTTTTTTGGGTATCTACCAACTCAGCCCACGCTAGTTTTGCTGGTTAAGGTAAGTAGTCGCCATTTGATACTAAATTGTTATCTGATATTTATGTAATATGTTTTTGGATCAATGGTTTTTTCTTTATTGGGTTTTTGCCATATGTTTTAAAACATCTGGGTGGTTTAAATTCAAATCCTTCAATGAAATCTGGGTTTACGTTTCGGGCAAGCCCCAATCTGTATTTGGATCTTCCCAAATGCCATTCATCAGCAAATGGCTAAATGATTTTTAAATGAGGAGATTATATATTTGAAATTTTCTTTGACCTTTGTTTTTCTACTGTTATCTTATTTGCCTTAGAAAACAAATTAAAAAAATCCCAAGTAGATGAATGCAAGCAAGCCACTAAGGCCTTGAATATGGAAGCAAGAAACTCTAATTACCCATGCTGAAAATTAGCAGATTGGTTCAAGTTTGTGTTATGGAACAGGTTTTATTTGCAAATATGAATAAGTTGTAAAAAAATGAGGTTTACTTGCATATCACAGTGGGTTTTGTTTTTACTGTTTTTCTGTTTTTACCGGTCCGGTTCAATTTAGTCATTTATATTAATTTAGATTTTCTAAAATATTGATTTTTGGTGTTTTTATATTTATTTACTTTGTCAACTAATTTGGTCATTTATATTAATTTAGATTTTCTAAAATATTGATTTTTGGTGTTTTTATATTTATTTATTATTTAAAATATTATATAATATTTTAAAAAAAATAAATTAATTACCACAACGTGTCGGATCCATGACTTATTCTCTTCCTCGCAGATGGAAACTGGCTCGACCGAACTGCAGCCAGTAAAGATTGATACGCCAACACCCGCAGCACAAGAAACAAATGATTTCCCTCCAAAACAGCACCTTTCATGCAGCGCCACTTGTCCATTCTCAAATCGAGAATACAACAAAACAGACGCGGCAAAACGTTCCAAAACAACTCTAAAACTCTGTGGGCTCATACTTGTTTATACCATGACCATGATAATTCAGATTGTTGGTGGGCTGCGGGCCAACAGCCTGGCAATCCTAACCGACGCGGCCCACTTGCTCTCCGACATTGCCGGATTCTCCGTTTCTCTTTTCACGGTATGGGTGTCCGGTTGGGAGGCGACCCCACAACAATCTTTTGGATTCAATCGTCTCGAAGTAATGGGAGCCCTTTTATCCGTGCAGCTAATATGGCTAATATCCGGAACTTTGATTTACGAAGCAATCGAAAGGCTTATTACCAAACGGGGTGAAGTTAACGGGAAACTCATGTTTGCGATTGCTGCATTTGGTTTCTTGGTTAACTTTCTGCTGGTTTTCTGGCTCGGGCATGACCATTCCCATCATAGCCATGGGGCCCACAACCATGAAACTGAAGATGGAGAAGAAAGCCAGGAGCTCGTGTCGGATTCTCATGAGAAAACTGAAATGTTGAATATAAACATTGAAGGGGCTTACTTGCATCTTGTTACCGATCTCATACAATCTGTGGGTGTAATGATTGGTGGGTGTATTATATGGGTGAAACCAAAGTGGTTAGTGGTTGATCTTGTTTGCACCCTCGTCTTTTCCTTTGTTGCCTTGTGCACCACATTGCCCATGTTGAGGAACGTGTTTTTTGTGCTGATGGAGAGGGCGCCGAAGGAGGTTGATATTGTTTGTCTCGAAAATGGCCTGAAATGTATCGGAGGAGTCTGTGGTGTGCACGATCTTCATGTTTGGGCCATCACGGTTGGGAAACATGTGTTGTCATGTCATGTTGTGATCGGGCCCGAAGTTAGGCCAAATGAAGTCCTGAATAGGATCAGGGAATACTGTGAGCATACATTCGGAATTTCTCATGTAACCATTCAGTTGGAACAAGAATGATAGATATTTTTGATACTCAAGTGTTTTCACATTTATTCATTGCAAGATGCATGCTACAATTTCTAGAGCTACAAACTTGAGTGTGTTTGCTTGCTTTATTCGTTTCACTTTTTTAAGGTGTCACTAATGAAGCAAATGCCTTCATCTCACTTTTTTTTTAACGCTGGTATTTCCTTACCAACATGAGATTACAATTTTTCCAGAAGATCAAAGATTTATTTTGTTACGGCCAAATTGCTTCCGAGAGCATTGGTGTCGATTACGAACTATCTAAATAACGTGTTAATCGTCAGTCTTCAGACAAATGAAATGTCTTTTCCATTAAACATGTACAGATAAAGAGGAAGAAATAGGCAAAACCCAAAAAAAATGCATCTTATTAGTAGAAATGGGTACTTTGGAAGACTGGAATCCATTAAAGATATCAATACACTGAAAAACCAAGCAGTGACCCAAGTCCTTTAAGTAGAAATGAGTTGATACCAGAATAATAAAATAAAATCAAAATTAGCAGTAATCATCATTCTTTCAATGCACTTGACCTAAAAACTAAGAAAATATTCTTTCTGTCTGACACACTTGAGTAAGAAAGTATTCTACAAGATTTGCTTTGAGGAAAAAAAAAAAAAAGGAGTAAATAGAAAGAAAACAAAAATATATAGTCTTTGGGCCCGGCTGCTATGAATATCGACATCCTCCAGGATATTTAAGTAGAACAGCAGCCTCCTCCCTTTGCATTTGCTGGAGCATCACTAACATTAATGGTGGTACCCTGACCAGGAACTATGGTTGCAGCAGCAGCCTCCTGAGCTGCCAACGCCTTCTTGCTAATGATGTGGTATATTTCTGTCAATATAGTCTGGAATGCCTTTTCAATGTTAAGAGCCTCGAGTGCCGACGTTTCGAGGAACGAGAGCCCTTCCTTCTCCGCCAAGTTCTGACCGTCCTGCTCAGCAACCGCTCTGAGATGATTGAGATCGGATTTGTTCCCAGTCATCATTATAACAATGTTGGAATCCGCGTGGTCCCTCAACTCACGGAGCCATCTTTGGACATTGTCAAAGGTCTGCCTCTTGGTTATGTCATAAACGAGGAGGGCACCTACAGCTCCTCTGTAGTAGGCGCTCGTAATCGCTCGATACCTTTCCTGCCCTGCAGTGTCCCATATCTGGGCCTTCACTGTCTTTCCTTCTATCTGTGCGTATCACAAGGCAAAGTTGTCAAAATCGTAAATTTGGATCGATAATTGTGAATCGTAAGATTTTACATAAAAATCAACTAAAAACTGCCAAAAAGAAAAAAGAAAAATCAATTTAGCAAATAGTAAGTCAAATTTAAGTTAATATCATAGAAATGAAGTCTCAAATATTTAGAAAAAGAAAAATCAACAAATTAGCAAATGGTAAGTCAAAGTTAAGTTGATATAATAGTAATGAAGTGTCAGACAGTTTACAAAGCAAGTCTAATAGCTCTAAAGTCAAAAGTCGAGGAGCGAGTTGAGACTAGGGTTTTGAGACTTGAGAAATTCAATTTGTTTGTGGCTTTGTGCAATTGTGCGTGATGGCGTACTAGGAACTGACCGAATCATGTGAAAAAAGTTCAGTTTTCAGTTCCATATCCCTAATATGTACCTACTAACCCAGCCCAAATTAAAAAAATCTTTTGCAGAAATCGCTCAATCGTACGATTTTACGATCCGGATGGCAATTTTGACAGCCTTGATCATAAAGCAAAGATGCATCAGAAAGCAAAACATGGATATAAACAGGAAGTAACTCGTATGACTAGGAACGAATACAAACTCAAGTCGTTAACATGAAAGGGAAAAGCTTTTTCTCCTCAATAAATATTGGAGACACTCAGGAAGAAGACATAAATAGGAATCGTGTTAAACAACTTTCATATCCTCACAGCTTGCTTGGAATATCTGCATAATTATTGTAGGCATGCACATTCGATTTGGAGACCATTATTATCCATAATAATAACAAGAGTAGTGCTACATATACATTGAGTTTATACAGTGATATGTACAGTTATGATATATCGTGATAATTTAGAAGCAAAATGTCGCGATCAATTCACAAAGCGCAAGAAACTGAAAATGACCATTTTTTAGAGGAAACGAGGAGTATAACCATTTGTATTATGTCAACTTATGTGTTTTTGATTGGTTGATTGGTGACGATGAATGATAATAGCAATAGAAATTGAGGTAGGGAAATTTGGAAATTGTTAGGAATAATAATAATTTGCTAGTCAAATTACATGTATATAGATCAAAGAATAAACTATTGTTAGTAGAAATTCTACGGACGTTGAATAGACTATGGCTGGTTGAAATTTTACAAGAGAATTCAATATTAAAGGATAAATTGATAATTGAAGACTTTATAAAAAATATATTGTCAAAATGAAAAATGCAAGGGTGAGTAGGTAATTGAATATTTGATTGTAAGACTCATTATACAAATAGCCTTTTCCTAGTAACAAAACGTTAACATATTTATCCTTTAATCACAAATGCAACCAAATGAGGCTATTATATTATCATCACAACATTCTTCATTCTAAGTGATCACTCAAGCGCATATTAAAGCAACATTTTGACAACAATGTCACCAGAAACACCAAAGACAAGTGTTTATACTCAGAAGAAGCTCAACTTATTGCTCTAAACTTCAATGAGCTAATTATCAATGTTCTCAATGAGCAGATACAACAATATAATATAATCTTCATCAAGCACAAAAATCAAATAACCTTTGCCTTACTCAATAATTTTCAATAAACACCATCACATTTTAAAAGACCCATGCCTAGGTTATTTCAGTGCACGAAGAAACGTACTAAAGCAATCCCTTCAAATTGAAAAGACCCAAAACCACAAAATTATAGCAGCAGTGATCAATAAATTAAACCATACAACAAATAAAATAATAATAATTTATGAATTACCTGGAGAGTTCTGGTGGCAAATTCAACTCCAATGGTTGATTTGGACTCCAAACAGAACTCATTTCTGGTAAAACGGGAAAGAATGTTGGATTTTCCAACTCCCGAGTCACCAATCAACACGATCTTGAACAGGTAATCATACTCGTGATCTACTCTACTCGCCATCACCTTTTATTCCTCTTTATTTTCCTTTATTTTCTTTTTTTCTACTCCCTCACATACCTAAACGCACAAAAACCAGAAACAAATTAAAATTAAGATAAAATAAAGAAAGAGATAAACAAACTGTCAGATCTAAGCATTCGCAGGATCCAAGATAATAAACCCAAACCCACAAGTAACAAAATTAAGAAATACATCTGCACAAGTAGATTAAAAGATTTATCCATGGCTTACCGTAAAGGAGAGATCTTGAGACGAGAAAAGGGAAGCGCAGAAAAACAAATGAGTGAAAAATGGATGGAATGAGAAAGGAAAAAAATGGAGGAAAATGGAATGGTGTTTGAAAGGGGACAACTGGAATGTGTGAATGGCGAATAATTTACCAATGTCCTTCCAAATTATATATATCAAAAAAAAATAAAAAAATAGAAAAATCAATTGCGTCCGGCAAAACGAGTAGTAATGTGGAGAATCTTGGTTTAAAATAAATAAATAAATGTGAATAATGGGGGTTAAAAAGTGGCGTTATGGTTGGGGGAGTTGACAAAATAGCGTGCAAGAATTGAGTTGGCAAGCAGGCGTATTAGACTGGCAGTGGCAGCACAGTGTGACAGTTTGCGATTAATGGAATGTTAGTGACCTGCCATTTCCGTATGGGAAAAGTCCACTCCCTAGGCCTTACAACATTGAGGTCGTCTTCATGGTATTCATTAAATATGTTAATAAATAAAATAAAATAAAATAAAATAATGGTATTCATATGTTATACTACTATACATGCTCCCTCAATTCTCATATACATACTGTTTGATCATATTAATAGTTTGTAACGTACGAGTTTAAGATTTTGATAATGAAGATTTATAGGTTTATACCCCTCAATTAATATGTAAAAGCAATTTATTTATTTATTTTGCATTTTCAATAATACTCCTTTGACCAAGGTTATTTTCTTTAGATTGAGAGTCATGTGTCCTCTATTGGAGGATGTCTTCATTGTTGTAGTTGGAAAACTCCCACTGATTTTTATAAAGATAAATGTAACTCAACCAAATAAAACAATTAAAATAAGTAGAATAGGTATGAAAAATAAGCAAAATAAGTAAATAAAAACGTCTAGCTATTTTTTTTTCCAATCGTCCTTGGTCAACTCTTACAATAGTATTTCCTCCTTTACAAGCTCTCTCTCTAATATGCTTTTTATCTTTAAAAATGCGAATTATTTCTTTATTTTCTATCTCTAATGGACACGTGTTACTCTATAATTGACAATTGAATTACTTTGATAACAAGATGCTCAAAATCCCAACTTTAGTCTTGCGCTTGGGCACTGCTATTTTGTACTATCTCTATCATACTTGACTTACGTCATCTTCGAGCCGTGCTTGCTAGCCCAAAATCTAGGATCAGGTCAGCTCGACAAAGTCAGCTCAGTCAAATTCCCAATGCCAAGGGCAGCGAGACACTATGATCGAATCGGGCGTACATGTTTAGTGGTGTTAGGTCGTCTCGACCAAGTTGCTGCCCAATGACGCGAGCGGGTTGGCGCGAACTCGTGCGCGAAGCACCATACAGCTCATCTATAGAGTAGGTTGACACTCGGGTGCAAATCGGCTTGTCCATCTGCCTAATGTCATGAGAGAGTTGACTCGAGCGTGTGCGTGAAGCACCAGGTAGCTCGACAATAATTTTGGTTGGCACTAGGGTGCAGCTCGGCTCGACCATCTGCCCAATGTCATGAGTGGGTTGACTCGAGCGTGTGCGAGAAGCACCAAACAACTTGAACATAGAGAAGGTCGACACTACTTCTGGTCGGTAATTGGGTGAAGCTTGGCTCGACCATTTACCCAATGTTGTGAGCGGTTTGACTCGAACGAGTGAAGCACCAGACAACTTGGCCACAGAGAAGGTCAACACTAATTCTGGTTTGCAATCGGGTGCAGCTCGGATCGACCATCTGCCCAATGTCATGTGTGGGATGGCTCGATCACATACGTCAGAGTGGGTGCATCTCGACTCGTGCATGTGGTTGCTACCATAAGCAGCATGGCACAGATGATTTGATCCTGGCGCACACCTTATGCAAGGGCAAGTCAGCTCGGCCTAGGAGCTGATCGGTAGCTTGTGCGAGTGATCCTGATGCAGTGTAGACACTACTCGGCGCCTTGTGTGGATAAGCATGACGTAACAGTAAGTGCAGCTCGATAGATTGTGTCTGCTCGGCAAATTGTGCAGGTGCGTGACGTGCGATGTGTTGTAGCTCACCACCCAACTCGACATTTTGTGTGCTACTCGGCTGAGGATGTAGTCAAATCGGCTTGGTGATTTGGACGGCTCGGCCATATGGTTATTGCCACAAGCGGCGTGGCGCAGATGGTTCGATCCTAGCGCACACCTTGTGCAAGGGCAGGCCGGATCGACACATTGCATAAGGGCAGGTCGACTTATCCTAGGAGTTTCTCGGCACCATTGTGCGGATGAGCTTGATGTAGCACGCGGTGAGGTTCGTTTTCTCTACTCGGCCTAGGGGTTGATCAACACTAGTTCTCAGCATACTACAGCTCGGTTATCCATGATGATTGGTGCTCGATTAGCTCTACGTGGACCCAATTTTATCCACATGTTTTCTAGTTGTCCACTTTCTCTTCAAGGTTAGGTTGGCTATCAACAGTTTTTCCTCTTTTTTGATGATATTTGTAGGTCTTTAGTAGTTGGGATGATGGTCATTAGTGTTGTACACGTGCCCATGGTTGGTTGTCATTAACGATTTGAGTTTGAAAATGTGGATATGTGAATCTGTTATAACTAGGGTTTTGACACTTGTTCTCTTTGCTTTTTTCTTCGTTCTTTCACCAATTTACCCCTTTCACCTTTTTTTCATTACACTAGTATAAAAAACAATTCTAAAATAGACATTCTAAAACTCCACAAGCGGCTACGTTCTAAAATGTTATCTCGTGATATTTTCATAATAGAAAAGTCACATACTAGAACGACTTTTACAATATATGTTCGGGAAAATTTCATTTTTGGTCCATTATGTTGGCCACTTTCCAGAAAGAGTATGTGATGTTGGCCAGCATCAAATCACGTCTACTAAATCGGCAAATTCATCAAATAAGTTACAAAAAAAGCCCGATCGGGCTTCTATACTTACGTGGCATGATTGGGTCATTTCTTATCATTTTTGATTTAAATCATATTGCGATATTAAAAAAAATTGAACCTAATTACCTAATAATTACGCAAATAACAGTAGAAACAGAGAGCAGCAACACGTGAGAAGGGATGAGAATCTTATTCCTGTTAAGCCCACCAAGAAAAAATATGATTCAAAGATTTTGTCGGAGTTTGAAGGTGAAACTACAACACCTCGCTCACCGAAGCTCAGGTTATTGGACGCCAACAAGAATAAACAGGTGGCAATAAATTCAAGTGGCATATACAAAATCAACGGCTCTCCCACAATTGGCTTAGTTAATAAGGACATATCTGTCAAGTGCTCTTTCAACTTTTGAAATGCCTCCTGACATTCCTTATCCCACTGGAATCGAGCCTTCTTTTGTAATGCCCTGAAGAATGGTAAGCTCTTTTTTGCCGATCTGGAGACAAACCTTCTCAAAGCATTGATTCGCCAAGCTAAACATTGGACTTCCTTGACGTTTTTTTGGAGGCGTCATATCCATGATGGCCCTGACCTTTTCCGGGTTGGCCTCTATCCCTCTTTCCGTAACCATGTACCCTAAAAGTTTTCCTGCTCTTACCCTAAATGCACACTTCTTGGAGTTTAACCTCATCTTATACTTTCTCAGGATGTCAAAGGTTTCTCTCAAATCATCCACATGTGTCGTTGACTTAATACTCTTAACCAACATGTCGTCTACGTACACTTCCATGTTTCTCCCGAGCTAGATTTTAAACATTTTGTCCACCAGCCTCTGATACGTAGCTTCCGCATTTTTGAGGCCAAACGACATTACCACGTAGCAATATGTTCCTTTTGGTGTTATAAAGCTAACCGGCTTCAAGTCTTCCTCCACCCACCTGATTTGATGATAGCCTTGCGAGTCATCCATCATGCTTAGCAATTCACACCCAGATGTGGAATCCACCAGCTGGTCTATCCTTGGCAGTGGATAGTGATCCTTAGGGCAGGCACGGTTGAGATCTCTAAAGTCAATACACATTCGTCAGTCCTCTTTTATCTTTGGTACTAGTACAATATTGGAGAGACACTCTGGGAATTGTACCTCTTTAATGTGTTTAGCACGTAATAACTTGTCCACTTCTGCCTCAATGATGGACTCTTTCTCAGGGCCAATTCCGCTTTATATGTTTTACAGGTTTTGTTGTAGGGATTATATTAAGACGATGTTCTGCCACTGCTGGGTCAATTCCTACTAAGTCTTTGGGAGACCAGGCAAAAATATCTGCGCTACTTCTCAAGAGTGCGACCATTTCTACCAAAACTTCTGGGCCCAAGGTCGCTTCTACCCGCAGGACTCGACTGTCATCTCCCAGGATTACCTCCACCGACACCAGGTTTTCCTCCTGCTGAATTAGCTCAGGTCTGGCTTCCTCTGTTCTCGCTCTTTTGCCCCGCCTTTCTTCATCATTGCGTCGAACACTCTCCACATATGTTTGGCGTGACACAAACTGGTCTCCTCGAACTTCGCCAACTCCGTCCTAAGCTGGGGATTTTAATTTCATGTGATAGACTGAAATCATTGCTTGAAATTTGCTTAAGGATGGTCGCCCTAACATAACATTGTACGAAGAAGGCGCGTCAACCACCAAGAATTGTATTAATCTGGTTTTCCTGAGCGGGTCATCCCCTAGCATGACCAGGAGATTTATTGCTCCAAGCGGCTTCAGGCCCCCCCTGCAAAATCGACCAATGAGGTCGTGACTTCCTCCAGCTCTTCATTCAAATTCAATTTTCGAAAGCAATTGTAGAATATGATATATGCCGAACTTCCCGTGTTGACAAAGATTCGCCTCACATTGTAATTAGCAACAGTGGCCGTGATGACCAGGGCATCCATATGAGGGGCTAAGATACCGTTCTCATCTTCAGATCCAAAACATATATTTGGGCTCGGGAATATTTGCCCAACTTCTCGCGCTCTCATGGTCAAATCCTTTGCATCCCGGACGTAACTATTTTAGGTTCACCGAGAGTGCTCATCCCATTCACCACCAGTGATCATCAGAATTTCCCCTCGCACCTGATGGGGTTGGTTTTCTCTCTGAGCGCTTGAGCGACCAACATTTCGCCCTTGCCTGGCATGATACTGATCCTTCTTAGGGGGGGGTCAGCTCTGAAACTATCCCTTCTTGTTCGCACGAACTCTTTGAGGTGTCCTGCTTGTACCATCTGCTCTATCCCGTCCTTCAAATGTGTGCACTCATCTGTATCATGGCCATATTCATTGTGATATCGACAAAATCGATCAGATTTCTCCTTTCTTGGCTTCTGGGAATATGTTCTAGGCTATTTGAGGTCGGGATATCGCTCAATTGCCTGCATAATTTCTCCCTGAGGTGAAACCAAAGGTGTATACCTATCAAATAGAGGACGATCTCCTACCAAATTAGTCCTGGGCTTCTTCATTTGTGCCCTATCTTCCCTATCGGGTCGTTCTCCGCTTCTCTCCATCATCCTTTATCTTCAAGGCTTCTTCCAAGTTGATGTACTTTTTTGCTCTCTCCAAGAGCTCTCCGAACTTCAGTGCCGGCTTTACCACCAATGGCTGGAAGAACTCCCCCTTCCTGAGCCCTTGGGCTAGGGCATTGACCAAGAGTTCTTCAGAGGCTGAGGGCACCTCTAGTTTGGCATCTGTGAACCTTTTGATATATCTAAGCAGGCTTTCGTTCTCCTTCTGCTTCAAGCTGATCAGCTCTAGCGGCATTTTTTGATATTTCCTGCAACTGGTGAACTGTGTAGGAATGCAGAACTGAACTAATCAAAGTTGCTTATGGAACGGGGGGGGGGGGGGGGGGGGGGGGGTAGTTGGCTAAACCAGAGTTGGGCTGACTTTGTAAAGGTCGTAGGGAAAACTCGACACATGACCGTGTTGGGAAACTTGTACAGGGTAGCTGCGATCTCGAATCATCTCAGGTGATCCTACGGATCTGTTGTCCCATTATATTCAAAGCCCATGGAACGGTAAGAAATTGGGAGATCGTCCCTCATGACCGCCTCCGTGAACGGAGTGCTCCACCGTGCGCGGTGAAGCAGAAAAGCTCTCTTCGTCCTCTTGGGGGGGAGGGGAGCTCTGGCCACTCGCTGGGTCGTGCGCGGTGGCTCCGTCTCCGGCGGCTGGTTTTCCTTGGAGGGTGGTGTCGAAAGTTCAGCAAATTTCTTTTCCACAGCCACCTCCACCGCTTTCCCGATGAGGTTAGATAATTGCCTCAAAAGGGAATCATTCAACGATACTCCTGCTTGCTGGGCTCCTCCCAGAGGGGATTGCGTTGTGCTCGGCTTAGCTGCTACCTATAGCCCTGTTGTCTCTGGTATGCCCATTGGCGTAGCAGAACTTGGTGTTCCACCCATTTTCGCCACCAGGTTTCGCCTGAATCCGTCTGATGCCATACTTACTTCTCACGTCTTAGCCTTGTTTTCCAACGGACAGCGCCAATTGTTCCGTCCTGAGAATTACACTGAGAACACCTACTCCTTCCTGAAGAATATCCCGACCTGCTTCAACAAAAACACGTTAGAAAGGACCACCGGGAGTTTTTCGGTGGAAACCTCTCCGATGCTCAAGTCAGTTAAGCGTTTTAGATCGGAATAAGCAAAATATGAAAAGAATGCTTAGAATGCCATACCTCTCTCAGCCTTAGGATTGAGATATTTATAGTTTTTGCCAAGCGGGACCCTTCCGAGATCCCGGAAACAGAAACCCACGAATCTTGGGTCGTTATTCATAATGACCATGGGCTAATAACCATCCCATACCTTTAGTTCATCGGGGCCCATACCATACCATCCATACCAGCCCGCCAGGGCCCATACCATAACCATGAAGCCCATCTCTCCCAGCCGAGCTATTATAAATATAAATACCATTTTGACCCATAAAAGCTCGTCGATACCATAGAAGAGGTCGCATTACAGACCTAACTCGACGTGCATGCCGACCTGAATATTTGATATCGTATCAGTATGTGTGGCATTAACATAGCCTGTGATATCAGGTGTTTTATTTTCATGCGCAAAAAACTCTTCCAAAGATCCAATGTGCAAATTTTTATCAAGGATGAGAAGCGTATCTGTATTCGGGGCGGGAATGGGTGCGGATTTAGTCGAAACAACATTATCTCGTCCACTATAGGAATCAAAGGTTCCATGCAAGAGCGATCATCAAGAGCATCAAAATGTTTTGATAAATGAAACATTAGGATTAACAGTAGGATTTGAAGATTTCTCAGGTGCCATATAAGAATCATTAAGAGCGCAGAACGTGTTCGGTAAAGCAATTTCAGAATTAATAACAGGGGGCAAATGAGATATACATATGTCGGATGTCACGTTCGACTTCAAGCGAAACTATTGTTGAAGTGAAAGTCTGTCCCGTTTACCGATCGAAGGCGAGTGTGGTCGAACGTTAGTATAGAGATCGTGCATTATTTCGAAGTAACATGTACAAACTCATTTGGACGTGGTCGGAGTTTCTCAAACTTATTTTTTCGTACAAGCGGCCAAAGAATGCCCCACAACATTACAAGCTATGATGCACGGACACTTCGTTTTTGACCTCCGGGCTGAGTCGGACACTCCGGGGACGCGGACACGCGCCCGATACGTGTCGGACGCGTGTCCTATTTTTTTTATTTTTTTTTGAATTTTTGACAGGGTACACGGCGCGGACACGGCGGGGCATAGGCTGTCTCTTATACACATCTAGATGTGTATAAGAGACAGGCATAGGGGACACGACCCGGACACGTTTTTTCATTTTTTTTTTAATTTCTTTTCCTAAAATCTTATTTTTTTTATTTTTTTAATTTAATATCATTTTTTATTTTATTTGAGGTTTTATAAATTATTGGGAATGAGTTTGTAATTATTTTAGATGACTTATTAGAAATAAAAATTATTATAATTTAATATTTATAGGAAATAAATATATTAATAATTATTTATATTATAAACGTGTCCGAGCCGTGTCGTGTCCTATATTTTTAAAAATAAGCGTGTCCTCGTGTCCGAGTCGTGTCCCGTGTCGGTGCAACTTAGATTACAAGTGATGCAAAAACCATGTATCCATGTATTCCACGTGGAAGTTTGTTCGGATTTTGTTTATATCAACTTCTCATAAAAGAGAATTGAAGTGTATAAACTAAAACTGACCCTAATTTGGCGTATTTACAGAATTCCTTCGTATTTTGAAATTACGAAACCCATCTTGAGCTTGAGGGTGTACCCTTTTGGTAAAATTGCTTAACCGAGCGAGTTTGCTTTGCTACCTCAAAGTTCCATAAAAGGTGTATATCACCAAATCTGAGTCCATTAGCATATGCTTCGAATTAATCCATGAAACTCTCAGTTGAAGTGAGAAAAATATATCTTCAAGTGTTTACTAACACAGCATAATAACTTGAAAAGTTGCTTAAAGTAATGAAAAGTTAAACTCTAACAAGCAAAACTTAGAAAGAAAAGGGAAAAAGAATTCTAGCCAAAAAAACATGCCTTCAAGAGACGAATGTTCCCCAAGAGAGGCAAAAAAGATTCCCACAGGTAATGTACAACAATTAGGATTAGCATGAGACAACTAAAGCCCCGTAATGTACAAGCTCGCAGCAAAGACAATATCCCTCTTTATTGCGTTAGAAGCAGTTTCCATTTTCTTGTGAAGTGCCGAATTACCCATAATTGCTGCTGCATTTCTAAATTCACGACATGTTTCATCCAACCTCAGTATCGTCCTAACTATCATCCCTTCAGGAACATCAGTAAGCTCACAGATATCTGCAAATGGTGTACCCTGTCAATCAGAAATAAAATAGTATTAGAGAAGTTGAAACTTTAGCCCCTGAACTACGATATAGTATTATGATCCATTAACTATTTGGATTCTGTTAATTTCAGGTATTTTTGAAGAAAAACTGATGACATGACCTGAATGTTGACGGGATTAGACACGCATAATAGTCGTTGTGTGTGGTGGATTTTGCGTTTAAATATATTTTGGTAAATTTATCATGTGGGCTAAAGATAATGTTGCTGAGATTTTGATTCTAGAATTTATATTAGGGTCATTACAAAAGTCAAAAAATACCTCTGTGGTTTAGTCTAATTAAACAAACAAAAAAAATATCCAAATATCTTTTAAAATTACAAATATTCCCACAACGATATATCATATTTCTGACCATGCATATGCATTTCACAACTGAGAATCGAGATATCAAGTGTTATTTTACACCACAATATTTCTTTATTTTATTTAAATGATTGAAGTGCTCATCTGTTATCTCATTAACAAATAAGGCAGGGATGGGGAGAAAGTGGTAAGAGAGACTACCTTTGCCCATTCATACACAACCTCAACTAGACCAAATTTGAGATTCTCCTGGGCATATTCCTGAGGATCAACCTGTAATTTGAATTTTGCCTGAAGTTCTCCAAGTCTTATGGCCGTATCATACAATCTGAAGTACCAGAAAAACAAAGATTCAATATGCAGTACTTGAGAATCTTCAACGAATTAAATAAGTACCTCTTTGGATAAAGATAGAAAACCAATAAACCTTTGATTTAGGCCCTGTTTTAAGCAAGATGCAGTATTTCAAAGGAAAATGCTATGGAAATGTTCGAAGCAAATATGATTGTGTGGTATTTAATGCCTTTTATATCCATCAGCAACTGTTTTTGTGATATACATTTACAATCTAACATGTTTAGTACAGGTACCTATACATCCAAAGGAAAATGTGATGTCATTTTGTTTTCCAACCTTTCTATTATTTTCCTCACCAAAATTTCAAGATCCTATCAGTGTAAAGAACTCAGCGGCATATGCTTAAGCTATTCATAACAAAACATTTTCTGAAAGTTGATAAGATAGCATTTTAAACCAGAGCACCTAAAATACTGATGCCAAAAAAATGCTGCTGCTTTCTCTAAAACAAGGTATCAGTACATATAAGGCATCCCCATTATAATTTGCATTAATAAATCCTGGTTCAGGTTTTTTCAAATAAATCCTTGCTAGATTAGAAAGCTAATCTCTTAAATGTCGTACAATACTTACAAAATGGGAATGACAGATATAACTAACTATTGCTCAGCCAATAGAAGAAGACACATACACATGTCAGCAAAATGTTGCTAACTCACATTCCAGAAGTGAAAATTAATCACATCCTAAAATAACATTGAAATGTACTGAGAGCAAATTCAAGGACTTGATAGTGGAATATATAAGATACCTCTTTTTAGCTTGAGAGAGCTTTGGCGTAAGAGAAATTTCAGAAGTGTTCTTCTGCTGAAAGACAAATGCAGACATTATCGCGACAGCTTCTTCTGGTTCCAGGTCATTCAGTTGATTCTCGAATAGGCATTCCGTACATATCAATTCCTCCCCAGAATTCATTTCACAGGCAACACGGCCTTTAATTTGTACCACAAGATCAGCATCTATACATCCAGTTTCCTTCAAAACATCAATCTGCATCGATAAGAGTAACATGCCATTAAAATATGAACTTGAAATCAATATTAAAATAAATTATCAAAACTAGTAGAAATGTTTCTAAGAAAGGTTTGTGGTTGTGCGAAGAGGCCACGTACCCGACCCTGAAAGTCAGGCATCTGCAAAAGTGCTTCATCTGACATTTCAAATTCAAGAGTTTTTACTTCCTCCTTATGTCGATTCAACTCCCGAGCTAACTTAATGTTCTCCTCCAGTTTGACACAACCATGGCACTTATTTGCAGACATCTTTTGCAGTAAGTTAGTCAATTTATAGTAATCTTCGACAACCTTCATGTCTCTCACCTTCAAATCTGGAACCGGATTACATAGGCAAGGTCAATCATTTAAACAGACAGACAGACACACAGAGAGAGAGAGAGAGAGAGGGAGAGGGAGGGGGGGAGAGAGAGAGAGATGCAAGCATTTCAAATGAACTATTGGCAGATCAGACCAAATATGAAAGTTTGACAAAGTATCTTATCTTAGATTTAACTGTTTCCAACCATCAGGATTTCAGTTGAGATTGTTATATCAATTCTCACTTCTCTCTCCTTATCTCTCCCCCCCCCCCCCCCTTTTTTTTTTTTGTCTATCCACTTTGTACCCTTTTCTCCAACTAAATTATATTTTCAGAAGTATTGATATTTTTCTCACTACTTGTGAATCCAAATAAAAAAGAAAATATTAGAAAAAATCTGATCATCAAATAATCAATAAATAAATACTTCTGGTCATAGATTCCTATCTGACTGAATAAATGAATGTGAATGCAAAGAAGATATTATACCTTTCACCGGATCTAAAGCTGGTGGATACTTATTTCCATCAGATTTCATAGTTAGCAGCTGCTGCACTGTGTTTGAATAGGCACCAGCACTAACATCTTCAAGCAGCCGAACTTGGTCAATCTTTATTTTGCAGTTGCATATGGATACAAACTTATTATTCTCAATCCCTCTAACCTCGTAATTCACTCCGGCAGCCGTTCCACGGTGAGGTAGTTTAATATTGACGACTCCAGTTCCTTTACGAGATGCGACTGAAGAACAATAATCATCTTCCAAGCCACGTTTTGATTTCGGTACTAACACTTGAAAATCAGCACCTTTTGTCTCTCTACTATCTGATGCTTTCAACATTGAAGGCAACTCAGGAGTCAGCACCAAAACTATGTATTGCTTATAATTAGCTGAAGGAGATTTCACGATAACGCCTAGTAAGTGATCTTGGGCCTGCAAATCATAAAAGAGACAAAACCTAAGCCGCCATTCCTTGAATTCTAAGTAAAAGTGTATGTGTAGACAAAATATAATAAATAAGAACATTTGTTATCCGCTCAACTGAACCCAAGAAAGACTTGAATAAGATAGGACATCAATACCCCATGAATCCAAAAATCATTTCCTTCCATTTGACCATAAGTCAATTACATAATAAATCTCAAACTGACAACAATAAAATTCATAGCCGCTTAGGAGAATAAAATTCTTAAAACTATTTAACTAGATATTTTGATCAAACTTGTTTCTACTAACTTATGTCAAAGGAATTAATGGCTTAATTAGGAAAATCAGTGAGTAAATGACTATATAGCAGTTTACCTAATTTAGTGGCTGATTTCTTGTACTTAATTTAGCTGATTTAGTGGGCTGAAAATCAGCTTGACAGCTTGTAATTAAATTGTATTTATATGAGAATTCTACAAGAGGAGAACACAGTTTTTAGACTAATATGAGTTTCACAACTTAAATCATTTCTTTCAAAAAAAGTCGTTTTCCTAATAACATTCAAGGTTCAAACGAAATGTTAAGCATTCCAATTTCATTGAAGATAATCCAAATTCATCGAAGATACTATATCTTCCAAAGGAAACGTAAAACATATTAACAGGCTGCACATGGCATAAACAGTTTAGAGTCTCCAATCTTACCTAGTGTTTCATACACACATAAATACACATAGACTAGTCATTGACGTAGACTCACCAATTCTGAATTCACCACTACCACCCTTCCCGGAGTTAGAAATTGTTGGGAAGTTGGGGACAGCATGACTGCCTCTATGATCATACTTTTGTACCTTTCAGCCTCTGAGTGCATCTCATAATAATCCTCTATCGCAGGTTCACCCTTGATGCATCTGCACCCACGTAGAAAAACTCAATGAAACATGTGCTATTGTAAGAACTCATCATATTTGGACTAAAGTGTCTCAAAGATCACCAGCAGGCTTGGAATTTCAGGAGCACTTAGGTAGTATTGTGAATGAAATAAAGAACAATTAAAGGTTTAGCAATAAATTGCAGAGAAAAAGTTTGTTAGTTTTCCATATGGAAGACAAGGATTCTAATGACCTTAGTTTAGTATGATCACAAGACCTACAGCTTTAAACTTGTAGTAAGCTGTTAGAGGGGAAAAAAGAAAACTGGGGTTAAGTGAAAAGGAAGTGCAGAGCTGACTGAGGAAATATGAGATCAACTTGCAGAGTTACACAGAAGAAAAAAGGTTGAAGGAAAGCAGAATTTGAGATCAATTTGGCAACAAAAATATATTTTCTTTTATACTTTTATATGCAAAATAGAGACATCCGATAACAAGTACACAGAAGATAAAACAGAGGAAGCACAGTAAAACTTCAATCTAGACTTCAAAGGCGTGAATTTGATAAAATTCTACAGCACCCTGACTGATAAAATAAAAGATATCTAGAAACTAAACCGAAACAAATAGCACATAAGGTAAATATAAAATGCTGAACAGATTCAGAGGGATAAAACAAATTGCATACACTTAAATATCAAGCAGTAAAACTGGTACTCACAAAATCTTGAATTAAAATCAAGCAGAGACTCATGAAGTTGATAGCTAGAATGTTCAACAAACCAGAAAACTGTCGATGCTGGTAATTCAGAAAGACAACTTCTCAATAATATGCATTTTAATTTATGCGGTACGCATTATAATTTTAGGTTCCCAAACTTATGCGCCTTTCTAACCAACAAACATCAATTAGAGTATCTGAATTCCCAAGAAGACATTCATGCTCTTGAGTACCCACTTCGCATCAGCAAAGCTAACAAGAGTTAATAGTGCAAACTAATTATTTACTCTCATTGAAACTGTAACACAGAAGTATGTTCTTTAATGCTTACTCAACAATTTTTGTATGTTGAGCACGCTTTAGCATTAGAAGTTGCTGTGTCTCTGGAAGTTTCTTCTGAGCATGAAATTCGGCAAAACTTCTTTTCAGCATGTCTTCCACCTGCAATGATGTTACCAAGAACACCAGCAAGATGCATACAAGATTTAGTAACTCAACCAAGTCAGAGAACTAGCATCCCAGTGAATGGGTGTGCCATGTCCCCAGCCTGCAATATGTTCAATGAAGACATGGCCCCATTATTAATTACAAACTACCATGTCTTCCTCAATCAGTTTCTATTAATGAGCGGTAAGTTCATTCGTGAAAGTAAAGGAGAGTACTTTGAGTAAAACCCATGTTCTAAACCACCAAACTTGAATACAGCAGGTCAGATAAAAAAGTGGGAACTGAGGCGAAAACATTGCAAGACCGAAAGCAACGCAAACTTAAAATTCCGTGGAAATATTGAATCACAAAAGTTTATTTTTCTTAGGGAAAAACCATTATTTAGTATTTCCTTGTCTTCCCCTTTCTTCTCTGATGATAGTTGCAAATATATTTCAAGATGGGGAAAAAATCAAGTTTGGTGCTTTAGCAACAGATTCATGGTAAGACAATCAGCATAGGTACTACGATCTTGGGGATCAATAAGCAGTTTGACAGCCACCAGGCTTGGATGGTGGCATTGAATCAAAAAAGATGCAGGCATAAATGATGTTCTGAAAGATATCCCGAACTACATTATATCTAATTTCTCTTTAATTTGGACCTTCTAGATGGGGCTCATTGATTTTACCCTCTTGAGAAACAGTCCTGCTTCACAGATTCAATAATATTATGTTCTCCGTAAGTCAAAGATATTTATACCTTCAACTCTTCGACGCGAAGCAGATGCAAGATCATGATGTAGGTTAGTCGAAACTGAGATTCAAGCCTAGTTGCACTACCAACTATAACATGCCTCAAATCCTTCTCTTCAGGAATATCATCACGGCACAGCACAACAACTGTACCAATTTTGTCAAGTCCTCTCCGGCCAGCACGACCAGCCATCTGAGTATATTCACCAGGAAGTAATTGCCGAAATTCCTTTCCATCAAATTTCCTTAAAGCATCAAAGACAACCTGCAAAGGGAAAGTAACAGCCATTTACACATCGGAAAAGAGCATATTTGTTCAACATCTTTAATCTGGTATCAAAATAAAAACTAATGAGAAAATTGATTTGTCAACTGAAGCTAGAAGAACCCACTGGACCAGAAGTTACAAGCATGGAATGGCGCTAAATTGAAAGAGGGCAGTCAATGTGCATCCAGGAATTGCAATAATGGTAGAAAGTGCAAGATCATAGAAATGTGAAGAGGCACTAAATTATTTTTTCCCAAACTCAAAGAGACAAGATGAAAGCATCTATAAGATGTGTAAAACAGAAACTAAACCAATGTACAGAGTAATGCACGGCTATAGGTGTGTCTAGCTATTTCAGGGATCATATTTATTTACAAATGTAGGAAATCAAGCTAGGTAAATAAGGAGATTCTTCATAGCAGATCTTTTAGGGATATATTATTGTATAGCAGATTTTCTGGATCACAGACTTTTAGGATGGCAGATTTTTAGGAATATTTGTTGCAAAGATTTGTAGATTTATTTCCTAATTTTTAGAGATCAAATCCGATTCCTTTAAGTTTATATATGTATCCTTTCAGAGGTTAATAAGATCATCAAAAACTTCTCCAAAATCTACATGGTATCAGAGCGTGGTTAAGCTCTAGCCTCCAAGTTGTCCAAAAAAAATTTTCATCATCAAGCCTTCTACTCTGCTTGTTGATTCTCACAGAATCTCAAAATTTCTGTTTCTCGAAACATTTTACTGTCCTCATAGCAGAATCTCCTTTAGTTAGTGGAAATTCATCCACACCTCAAATTCAAAATATTCATGGTTCCATGTAAACAACTCCATTCCCATGACCAGTCACAAATTAACTGGTCATAACTATCTCCAATGGTCTCAATCAATAATGGTAGAAAGTGCAAGATTATAGAAATGTGATGAAGCACGAAATAATTTTTTTCCCAAACTTAAAGAGCCAAGATGAAAGCATCTATAAGATGTGTAAAACAGAAACTAAACCAATGTACAGAGTAATGTGTGGCAATAGATGTGTCTAGCTATTACAGGGATCATATTTATTTACAAACTATTTTTCAGACAATAGTCCTGACCTGAACACAGTTGCGACTCCTTAGGAAAAATGGTCATGATGGTTTTAACCTTGTTGTTTGAGCCTAGGCTCCAATACTCTGACCAACACAGTCTGAATACTTCAATTGAAGATAATACACTTATATAGACCAATCATTGACCATAAATCCCTAAACAAACTCCCTAGATCATGCAAATTGCCATGCATTAATCAAAATCAAATCCTAACACTGAGAAACAAATCAAATCTAAAGTAAGCAATTTCCACTAATCTTGTCTCCTAAATCCTAATCAAATCAAATCTGATTTGATGTGATCTGCCAGCATATATGTACAACGGTGTTTTGAGTACATGTTCAACAAATGTCAAACTGCATAGATGAATTATAATATCAAAAAAAACCAACAGTAGTGGGAGTCAGGCTCCCAATTTCATCATTTTATGGTTGAACAAACGCCATTCATGTCATCGTATTAGTTGGAGTGCACTGTGAACAAGCTACTAATTGATAGCATTGGAAACTCACGCGGAAACAATTTCAGTCAACATTTCATTGTAATTAGTTGTAATTGCACATTTAATGTTCGGAATAGTAGCTTCGGATATTAAAGGTTAGTTTCCTATATGATTTGTTTCCCAAAACAGTTAAAAAGGTACATCGTCCTCTCATTGTAATTTTCATTAATACGAAATCGATAAAGACAGCTGGAACAGCTATGTACATTTTCGATTTTCTATTCACTTATGACTGGCCTGGTCGACCCAATCATGATAAATTATTCCCACAATCCTCTTTAGAGGGACAAATAAAGTCAACAGACCCATTAGGACTCTTCAATAACAAACTAACTTCTTGACCAATTAAAAACAAATAATGCAGGTACATAAAAATTCGAACTCAGAAAATGCTTAAAGAGATACTTTCCAAAGAAAATAATTATATATTCCTGATCACATTGTCTTAAGAACAAACTTACCGTCCTTGCTGGAGCATTGACTCCCATTGCGAATGTTTCTGTAGAAAAAAGAATCTGCAGACATCACACAAATACTGAAAACATTAGAGACCCGGGATAAATGATACTGCATGCATGAATGTGTATCTATATATGTAAACATCATATAAACAAAACATAAACAACTTATTATCATAGAAGACATGACTATGCAAATACAATAAAGATTGAATGACTATAGAACTTGTTTTTCTAGAGAAATTGCAAACGTGAGGCACATTTCCATAAATTCAAACAGAAATTAGTACCAAGACAGTCAAAGTTTAATAAATTGAGATATTAAAAAAAAAAAAAAAACTTTAATTCTCTTCTTCCACCAACATTTTTACTCATTTTCTCACAGTTTCTCTCCTCTCCTAGACTTCATTCTCAAAAACCAACATCGACATAGGCACCTCCACTTTAAAACTAAACTTAGAAATCTACAGTGTACAGAAAATTAGTGTACATAAGTTTCAAATACATAGGTGTTGGTAAGAGCATACAACTCACATTATTATACATGCATGTGAGTATATATGAACATGTGGTTAAACTTGAGTACTCAAAATATATACTTGTGTACTTTCTTTTTCCAAATCCCGGATCCAATGTAGCGATAACAATTGTTTTCAAAAACCTTGTATTATGCCAATCCCAACATGGCAACATAAAAGTTTAAAAACTGAAAACAAGCTGACAAGAAATTCTACATCCAAAAAATATACAATTAAATACTTTACCTTAATCACCCCCCGGCAGAAAAGCATTTCGACAACTTCCTTCACAATTGGAAGTATTCCTGCATGGTGCACGCCAATCCCTCTCCGGAGAAGGCCTTGAACTCTAACGACCTGTAAGTACATGCATATCAAATTCCGGAACCCCTATTTAATTGCAACCAAAAAATGTATATAGGACACCTGAGGCAGATTTCTGTCTGACCCTTTGAGCCTTGAAAATGCTTTATCACAAAAGACCCGAATTTCACTTTTCTCGGAACTCGTAGTGAGATCAGTCCCAGACAAGTTGTCAGCTGATTTATCACAGCGGTTTTTTGAAAAGCAAAATATAACCACCTGTAGACACTACCAATTAAGGCATCGTAGAAATTCTTCTCCAGAAATATGTAGTTTTATTGGCAAGGATAAGGCAATTCCTTTGATGGGAAAATAAAATAAAAATAGTTCTGATGTGTCATCAGCAAATAAGTATTTTGCAATTACAGAAGGGAAAATACAATGAATATCACTTTTCAGACATACAGGTAGCAGGGATTTCTTTGAAAGATGATTGATAAGCGACAACCATACAGAAGCTTCTGATCTCCTCGAACCCCAATTTTTGCTACCACCGGCTTGAGTCCCTAAAGCAGCGCCAGATAAGCTCAGCATATTCTGGGATCCAGAATGCTTGTTCTGTTTAGTATGGGAAGGATTTTCACGCCTCAGAGTCCTAGACCTTTCACTGGCTGCTGAAGACCCAGAATAAGATCCTGCGCCAGTTACTGTAGCTGGGTTCTTCTTCCTATGCGCATCTTTAGCAGCTTTTAACCCCTGATGTATAATTTTTTCATTTTCACAGATTTTATAAAGCTCTCCAGAAAAGAACAGGCAGTGCTCCAACGGGACTGGTCTTGTTGTGGTCCTGATTAAAGAGAGATAAAACATAAAATTTTCATTCCAGAGTAATTTATAAATGGGCTACTCACTGTCTTCTCCCCTAAGGTTTGTCTAATATACACCAATATGTCCTATTATATGTACCTCTTATGAGGTTTTTTAACAACTTAAAACCCTTCAATTATGAGGTCATAGGGCAACAATAGCTAAAAGAAATATGGAAAATCTGGTTTTACCCTTAGCTACTGTTTTTCATGGAAATTTATATGTACAAGCTACATAACATCTGTCCAAATATTTTCAAATCACCTGCAGTTTGTCCACAGAATCAACCTTGAGGTTAATATTGATTAACTGCATGATGTTTTAAAATTATACTCTTATCTGTAAAGACAGTTCGAGAAAATATATAACTATTGTTTTTCCAGTATTTATGAAAAAAAAATAGCAACACGATTGCAATAATTTCCTAAAACCATAACATTTATGAAAGGCGAACATGTTATTTTCCATCCCTTTTAATTTTTAAATACCTTTCGTTTTCCATTAATTATATGATAAGGAAATGAAAATATGGTATTCTTGAATTTAAAAAATAAAAAGTAAATAAAAATTCTTATCTATAATAATTATAGATTTGTTCTCCTAATCAGCCAAGAGCGAGCGTCATTTTTGATTATCATATGGGCTGACGCATCATTGATCTCCTTTTGGCAAATACGAGGTAAGTAATAGAAAAAGTAGTGACCATCAATCTAAAACAATTTATGAACTAGGATTCAATTATACTGTCACCAACCTAGATTTCGATTTATATGTTTGAGTAATTATGCAGAATGCCAAATTGAAGCTAAAAGTGCTTCAGAATGTTTAGAGGAATTCTATCATTTTTCTACAAGTGCTTAATTCATATACCGTTGAAACCTAAGGGGAGGGTATGTGGTTGTGATCTGGGTCAGCACAAGGGGGTCTCAGTAAACTGGATGACCTCCTCGAGGTAATTCAAAATACCTAGGTGATGTCTGTACTCACAAATAAGGACAAACCTGATGATTAGTTAATCTGATTTCTCAGTGTAAATGATTCATTTCACTCAAAACTTTAGGATTATTAACAAATGTTAAATTTACAAGTGATTGGGCAGACCAAAGCCTATATAATGACAACCCTCAAGGGAGTACCGTAAATAATCTATATAAAATATACAGAGTTACCCTTGAGCACACTACAATGTCAAGTCATATGGAAGTGTAAACTAGTGGAGGTTGAAATTTCATATCAAGAAAGTGCTACCAACCCAGTAACACGAATCTTCTTTTGCTTTGTCCTACCAATCCAATCAGCAAATTCAATTGTGTTTGGTACCTAGAAAAACAAAATGATCGTATAGCATTATAAAAGGATAAAACAATCTGGTATGGAAACAGACGAACAGCACCTTGTGTAACCTGAGAACATATTGATTAGTAATATAAAAATGATAAACAAAGATTAAACCCCATCATTTCATGTATACACTAAAGAAATTGGTAATTAAGGAGCAGCGTTATGATTGATTTGTCATCATCATGTTTCATGGAAGCATTTCAATTGTCATCATATCTCAGTGCGTATCATGTAAAAAGGGACCTCATTTCACAATCTAACATCACAAATCAGCAGGCGTAAACTTAAAACTTGGAACGTTAATATTAATATCTCTAAAAAAATAGAGAGAGCGAGAGGAAAAATAGAAAACAAAATCTCTGATTAAACAGAAATTTATTCTTAAATAGGACAAGTTTTCAAGTGCTAGAACCAATCAAATAGATATTCATACTTAGTTTGAATGAGCTCTCATATGCTAGAGAAGTTGGACGTCATGGAACAATAATAAAATTCAAATTGCCATTTCCTAGTTCTGAGATGACTATTTCTAATAGGGTTAGAAATACAGCACTGATAGCAGTCCACCACCTAATAATACAACCTTTAAATATGAAGGCTCGCGTATAAATCATAAATAGTATAATCAAATTCAAAAGTTGTGCGCCGCCTGATATAGTTTGCTGATAAGCAACGAATTTTTTAAAACTCTCCATGCAATGAGAGCAATTTAGGATGAAATGTAAGAAAGTGAATCAAGAAAAGAACTCTGCAATTTATCAACAATATCATGTCAATAATGAACAATATGATTCAGAACTGAAGCATACCGTGGCCGAAAGTAGCACAAAGTTGATATGCCTGGGGAGCATGATGATGACTTCTTCCCAAACCACGCCTCTTTCAGCATCATTAACATAATGCACTTCATCAAATATAACCTATCTTTCCAAACACAGCATAAGAAAACATCAAGAGTCTCAGAACAATAGCCAGAAAGAGAAAAAAAAAAAGATGCGAAACTGGGTACAATTTGACAGTGATATCAGATTTGCCAAAAGGAATATCAATGTGAAAAAGAAACCTCACCCATTCTATGTCGCGTATGATATCAGCACCCCTATAGAGCATTGATCTTAATATCTCAGTGGTCATTATGAGACAAGAGGCCTCAGGCCTCAAGCTAACATCACCAGTGAGGAGGCCCACATCAAATTTTCCACAAAAATCTCTGTACTTCTGATTGCTGATGGTCTTAATAGGAGCAGTATAAACAGCTCTTGTGCAGTGCTGCATATGTTCAAAGCTTTATGATGAAATATGAATGCTAAGACTTGCAGGCCATAACAATGTTTTAAAAAAGCGGGAATCGTATTCGAGGCGCTTTGTTCGGATGAGGCGAGGCGTACGCCTCAATTTTGGTTGGTAAAAAAAATCCTAAAATAATAAAACAACAAAGTTCAACAATAACAATTAATCACCGTAATAGTTCAACCCAATCCTAATAAGAAGCACAAAAATCATCACACCTAGAAAAAAACACAGAGCAATAAAGAACAACA
>BMAC01000237.1:1582403-1595571 GCA_014905375.1 Phtheirospermum japonicum
ATGTTTTAGGGTTTTTAGTCAATGTTTTGTTAGGTCTTTTATTTGAATTTTTTTATTAATAACTATTAATAACAAGGGGGACAAAAACAACAAAAAGACCATTACAGCAACTCGGCCGCCTCACTACTTTGAGGCGTACGTTGTATATAGGGGATCGACTCATGCGCCTTGAAGCAAGTTGGTCCAAAAACGCGTCAACCGGTTTTTAAAACAATGGGCCATAAAATCGGTAATTCAAGGTTAAGAAAAGAAAGCTATTGGGATGAATAAAATTAAAGGATGCTCCAGATTTTTGAAATGAAAATTATAGGATCTAACTACTAAACAAGCCCAGACATCAAACAACAATGACTTACTCTTGAAGCCAGAGCAAATGCATACTCTGCAACAACAGTCTTTCCAGCTGATGTGTGAGCTGCCACAAAAACAGATTCCCCTCTTTCCAGATAAAATATGGCCTGTAATTAATTTTAAAAGAACTTAACAGTTCAATAAATGACTAAGTAGTAAATCCATAATATTTAAGAACAAATTATGGCATGACCAACTAAAAATATTAACCAATGGAAATATCAAAATAATTCATCAGGTCCACTACGACGGTTACCCATATTCATAATAAGGGAAAATGTACAAAAGATAATCCCCGAGACTTGACCCAATTAACAAATATTATAAATATATATATGAGGTTTGACGTAGTTACAAAAACAACATATAGAAGTTTGAAAATTGCACAATCCCTTGAGATTTGATTCCGTTTTCAATTTTTGCCCCAACCAATTGTTGAATTGAAGAAATTTGCTTATGTTCAAGTCTTTTACCAGTACATCCCTCAACTTTTCCAAATATTACAAATAGCCCTAATGTTTCGTGATACAACTTACTAATATCACTTGACTTGTTAAAATATTAAAAAGTCATACGAAAAGTTGGAGCTATTTGTTATATTTTAGAAACGTTGAATATGTCAATTGTAAGAAATTTGATGACTTTAGCGAATTTTGTTACGTCGACTAACTTAAGACAATCAAACCTCAAGGGGGTTCTGTAAATTTGAAACTTTTTATAATTAGCCCAAACCTTCAGGGGTTTGTTGTAACTATCCCATATTAAAATTATTCCTTTAAAGTATTACAAATATCTTCTAGGAGTTTGTGCTTGTTATACAAATAACCCCCCTCAAAAGGTCTAATTAGTAAAAAAAAAAAGAACAAAATCTGAATTTGGAAGATAATTGGGCTTTTGTTTAATTAGGCTCAAACTCGAGAGTAATTTTTATAATTTACACTATAGAAAATCACAAGTTTATACCAACAAATTTCATATCTATTCTTAGGTGGAAGTATATTGCACCCATTTAACCCAATGTCAGCCGAAAACCATTGGCATTCTACTCAAGTCATGTTATCATGATCCCTCATGTACAAGATTACAACTTAAAAATAAGTAAATCGATCTTGCACTAATTGACAGGCATCAAAAAATTGTCAGTACTTTGTGAGGACCATTACCTCCTTTTGGAAAGGATCGAGTTCAAACGGAAAATTAAGCGCCATATCAGGAACAAGTTTATGAAACCGTTCTGCAATTTCTTCACTGCCACCGCTAAGAGCCCAACTCTAAAAAAAGATACTTGACTCAGTCAGATAACAACTCTAAGAATTGGTAGTATCATTAGTTTAAATATTCAAGAATGCAACAATTATTGAGTAAATTGTTACTTACCTCTTTCTGCTGTTCTCCACCAATATCTGTATTTCCATCCAATTTTGGTGTTGATTCCAATGATTCAACAGACAAGATTTCGTCTAAAATAGACGATTCTTGCTTGATGACACTGTCGACTACATGCAACCCTTGTTCTTTAGTTTCTTTTTGAAGGGATTCATTGACAGACTCCATCGTAGTTTCTGACTCTGCCATATGACCTACATAACAGTTGTAGCATCATCCTCATAAAATAGGAAAGAATCCACACATTGAGAAACATAAGAGAAATGTTTGCCTCACGAGATTTGGACATAAATAAATTTTTAGAGAATGTGTTCATTTTATCAGCCAGTGTGTTACAAGTTTTAACATAGAGGAACACACCAAAGGTAGTTTCAAACTTAAAAACATTTGAACTGATGAGGCAAAGTAAATCAACGTTTCATAAGTTATTGCGGTTGCAGCCGATGAAGAAGATAACTGCCATAGTGTTCACAGAAGCTCATCTATTTTGCTTGTGGAAGAAGCAAACTCTTCAACCAGACGGAGAAAATCCTCTTCTAGGAACATATTATTGAAATAAAATCAGCTTAACTAATAGCATGCATGCAGGAATAAAAAACTGTTCTTTCTCTCATGAAGTAGAGTAACTACAAGTAAGATGAAGGAACAGAACTTAATTTTTAAAATAACATTTTTTATGATGCATAAAACATATAAAAGCTGACATGCCAACTCTAAGAAAATAAACACCATCTACCTCCAAAGATTTTACTTAGACATGCATTTAAGATTATATCCATACAGCTACCAAATATACCAAATTTAGTTACTTTAACTAGGTGCAAATTATTCCAGTTTTCACTTCAGAACACAATTACTGGAAGCCTGGAACTAATGTAAACTATAAATATAGGTTGTCAGGTATCCCCACCTCCAAGTGAACACTTCAACAACCATGTGCAAACTCTCTGTGTTTCTGCTTAACAAATCTAAGCCAGACCAAACATGGAAGTAATAGATCAATTTAGCTCCAGTAGAACTCCAGACATATTAAAGCTAGGGCGGGTATTGTACTATTGTTTCATTTTATCAAATAAAGCAGAAAGAAAATTGTATATCAGCTCAGGACAAGGAAATTGCTAACAAATTCACCCTTCATATATAGTACATAAAACCAGAAAAATAATACGTATAAACCGCACGAACCATCTCCCGTGAATTTCATGACATCATCTTCCCAAGCTCGACTGAACAAATCATCAAACTGCACTGATAGCTCGTTCTGCAGTTTAATATAGACAAGTCAACATTATCAAAATAAATGATGAGTAATAACTAAGAAAAAGCATGACCCGCATATGTGGGATCATATTGTCTTAATGAGATAGTACAGAAGATCATAAAAGTACTGACTCTAACCAGCTTCACATCTGATGTGCTGTTGTCCACACTTGCTTTCTCATAAACATTCCACGTGAAAGAATGTGCCTTTAAAATATTATGAATACTAAAGTTATGCTGATATTAATGTCGATTAAAAAAGTAAAAAATTTAATGTAATGAAGGAGACTAGGCTCCATTGCTGTTAAATCAGTTACCTCGAGATCACCTAGATACAATCCATCCCTCAATCCAGGGGGAAGGATTTGCGCACGACCCCCATGCAGAAGCTCACGTGCCCATTCACCATTGCAAGCACCATCAGGAGCAATTTTTCCCAAAGAATCAGAATTATCTAGGCCGCCTGGGCGGAAAGGACGGTTGCTGATACTTCCCCTCACAAAATCCTTTGCAGGTCCAGCAATACGTGGCATAGCCCCGGACTCCTGGGCTCCTGCTGTCAGGTCTGCTACGTCCACCTAAAAGTACCAGAAAATTACTATACAAGAAAGTGTGGAGTCTTTTGCCAATAAATGTTAGAACTTATATGATTCAAATCTTTGTAGAAACAGGAAATCACATGGAAAGTTCTCAATGTCAAAGCCTTCCAATGTTATGTTATGGTCTATTCTATAGAAATCAGGATGAATTATTATGAACTAAGCTTCAGAAGTAAAGCTGATATAGTTGCCATTATTCTCAATCACAGCATCAACATCATGGCCTTGGAAGAAAAGCAATTATAAGTGTTACTCTTGATCATTGTTTCATGAAGCTATTCTGATTTTGTTTTTATATATTTATGTTTTTACTATGCTTAGACTCTTCCCATGCTGCAGTGAATCTACTGAATCCAAACCACAATACCACGTATAATACTAATTTCAGTTTCTGCGTTATACTTTAATATGAAGAAAAAAAATCCCACATTAAATGTGCATAGAATTGATATGCTACTGGCAAGTTTTGTGGTCACAATTAGAAAATCATGCTGAAAGTTTTGATAGCGTGCAGAAATATATACCAATCATGTTATCATGGAATATTTGCAGGGAAATGGATCGAAAACTTGCGACAGATAAACGGACTTCTACTTTTCTTTTTGCCAATATCTGTTTATGAGAATTTTGAGAACATGCAGAAATATATACCAATCATGTTGTCATGGAATATTTGCAGGGAAATGAATTGGAAAACTGAGAATAAAAATGGATTTCTACTTTTCTTTTTGCTAATATCTGTTTATTGCTCAACACCATTCAGATATCAAAAAACTTAATTTTCCTTTTCATTATTAATCTTGCTCATCCCTATTGTATAAGACTATAAGAGTTGACTATTCACTCTCCATGATTATTATACAAAGAAAGTGGAAAGGATAATGGTGAGAATCACTCATTCGTCCAACTCTCCCTCTTAATGAATGAAGATCACCGTCCATCAAATATCTCAGAGTTTGATATGTATGCCGCGTAAGTAAGAACTTTTGTTCAAGTTTTTTAAAATCAGCATATTGACAAATATGATTGATATGTACATTAATCCATGACAACGTATATTATTTGTAAATATATATAGGAGTTAATTATGTATTAGATATGAATATTAAACGTATGTTAAATGAACTTCACTAGAAATAACAAAGTGAATGGATTTCACAGCTCAGTTGGGTTATGGAGGAGTAGGTTTATATATTTTGAATCCCAATATGCATTATGCAAACAATTCTTCGCATAATATTAAAAGGAAAGGTGCAAACGCGCAACGCACGCCTTTTGCACATAAGACACAAAAATTGGAAAAACACGATATGAAAAATATATTAACTTTGTTTTTACACAACAAAAACAAGCAAATATAAGGTTATAAGTAATTATATTTCACTATATATATATATATATATATATATATATATATATATATTCATGGCAATTCATAATGCAAACCAAACATCAAACACACAAGTAATAACAATTACAATGAACAAATAACAATTATTAAGTGTTGCCCTAAACTAGTTTCTTCTTTTTTTCTTGCTTATATTTTGTCTCTATGCCTTTGTTATATTCTTTTGGGAAGAAAAAATTGAACCTGTTGACTGCCACGCTGCTGCATTATAATTTATCTTCTTTTATTTTATTAGTCTAGTTTTGTAATGGTCGAGTCCAGGTTTATTATTTTGGAGTTCTATCCCATATTAGAGATAGAGCAAAAGTTAAATGGGGGCAAGCCTCACCTTACAAGGCGATTTTGTGAGGTTGAGTTAGGCCTTCCCAAAATCTAAGAAAATTTATTTTGTTAATTAGGTGGGCCAGGCCGATTAGTGTTAGAGAGTATTTAAATAGGTTTATGTCATTAGTTAGGGTCATCTTTCGATTGAGTATTTTGACGGGTATAAGCTGGGCGGGATATTTCTCAAGTAGAACCTTGTGTTCTTGTTCTAATTCGCTACGTAACAGTACTAATTTGTTACTTTTCTAGTTTTCTTCGCTTAATTGCCCTTGACTCTATCAAATTAGCCCAATATGTTGTTGTTATGGGTGCTTTATGCCATCAAGAACACAGATGGAATCATGTGTGGATGCGATAGAGAAGGGCCTTGGGTCGCTTTGGGCTGATTTTACCATTCTCCAATGCCTGCTGGACAAACTCTGCTGGTTTGCTTAGTTCATGGCCTCTTTTAGCGCATTGGAATGTTTCATATTGCGGTTTAGTTCATCCCAATATCTTTTGAGATGAAGAGGCATTCGAAGATAAAAGCCAACTTCAACAAAATTAACACTAAGCATTTTAACGTATTAGGATATCTAAAATCGTATGGTTCCATGTTGAACACCTATCATAACATATCTTAAATTTAATATACATGAGATATCAAATAATTACACAACAAGGTGTAAGCTAGCTTCTAGTCTAACAAAACATGTGTGTATACACTCATCGCATGCTACCCAACATTAAGTAACCAGTTGCTTCCTGCTTCTATAATGTTATATTGGCATGAGCCATTGATCCATTTTAAAACTGCATTTCAAGTTATTATCACAGTATCTCATGAAATAATAGATAACCATTTACAAGAGAGAAGCAGAAAAGCTCCTATTACCTCAACTGACTCAGGCTCCCAACTTCGCGGCTCTGACTCATGCTCTTTGCGCCTGCAAGGCATTTCCCAAGATGGAACAACCACGGACCTTGTCATTGATGGCTCTGGCAGAATTTCAGCTCTGTCAAACCAGTCGAATTCCCATTGTTTACCAGCACTTTGTGGACTAAAAACATGTTCATCCAACCTTGGGAGTAAGTGTTTCTTCTTTATATACTCCTCAATCATCTCTGGTGTTTCCTTGGGGAATGCTGGCGGCTGTCCAACAAATATGCAAACTTGGTACGATCAATGCTTCCAAAATACAACCTCGATAAACCGCAATTCAAAAATAAAGCACATGAACACACATATTTAGATGTAAGACTCACGCAGAAATGTATTCAATTGCTTAAAAACTAACCCTAATTGACAAAATATACCGCCTAAGAACTGCAACATTAAGGTTCCAAAATAAAAAATATGTAATCGCACAGGAGAGAAAACTAACGAGAATGAAATCGGGAAGAGAGTGGAGAGGGTTGGGGCGGTCGACAGGAGGCAGAGGTTCAATCCTGAGGTGGCCGGCATGCCCAGTGAACCCGACCCGGAAAGAAAGCTCGTTTGCGGCAGTTACACGATCCATTTGCTCTACTTTACTCTTTCTGTGCAACTCATTCGTTTCTTCTCTCTGTGCAAGGGGCAAGTATGGCGAAGAAGAAAATGCATTAAAACCCCGGTCAGGGGCAGAATGGTCAGAACGTAAGGCTTGGCATTTGGGATTTTCGCATAATTGCAAAAAAAAACCTATAATTTATGAATCTTTCCAAAAACTCCACGTATTAACAAACAACAATAATAATTGATAATAATTGATACACTAGTACACCTCAAAGTGGTGACCAAAAGCGCGCGAAGAAAAGAGAGCAATCTAGTGTGCGGTAAAATATGGAAAATGCAGATTCATAAGCAGCGCCCATGGATAGGTCTAGGGGTGAGCAAAAAATCGAAATAATCGATCGAACTGAATCGGTTCGTTTTTATGTAAATTCGGTTTGGTTTTTGGTTAGAGAATTCCAAAAAATCGGTTAATTCGGTTCGGTTTTAACCGAAATATAATTAAAATAATAAAAAAATACATTATATTACTTATTGTTATTTTTTATCAATTCGGTTCGGTTCGGTTAATTCGGTTTTAAACATATTTTCGCTTTAGTTCGATTTTCAATTTTTTAAATATTTCGGTTTTTTCGGTTTTAGACCGAATTTCGATTTGGTTCGGTTTGGAATTTTATTTAAATTCGGTTTCGGTTATTTCGGTTCGGTTTTCGACCGAACCGACCGAATGCACACCCCTAGATAGGCCTATGAAACACCACTTTTCGGAACGAGTAAATAAACGAAACACAACGATGTATTGGTGTTCAATTCATTGAGCGACCAACTTTAGAGGCACTCATTTAGATTACTAGTATTATTTCATTCATAACAACCAGTAACACGATAAACTACGAAGGCTTTCAACCATTGGCTTAGTGGGACGAGAAGCGAATAAAGAAACAAAACGGGACAAAGACCTTGAGATTATAACCCAAAATAATATTTCGATATTATTTATTATTATTTTCGGCATTCATATGATTATTATAATAGATAATTACTTTTGATATTTTATAATTATTAGTATTGAAAGTCGACTATTTTATACTCTCTATTCACCCAATTAAGCGAATATGTTCTATTTTACTTAAAATGCACTTAACGAGTTAGTTTACTAGAATTTCAAGGATATGCAAACACAAATCAATGATATATATTACAATATTCATGTTTCTAAACAAAAGTTTTATTAAAAATAAATAAAATAACAAAATTGAATTCAAAAAAAAGAGCAAACCAACAAGCCAAATAAGGGCTTATGGGTTACTGATTACCGCCAAATCTTAAAAGACATAAAGACATAATCGACCAGCGAAATACAATCGTAATTGGAAGATTTAAGTGAGGTTTTATGTTTATGTTCACTAAGGTCTTCTGTGCTTTAAGGAAAGTAATATTTCATTTTAAATATAATTGGTAAAATAAACATTGAACTTCAGGAGAGTGATATCGCACCTCAAAGACAGAAGTGGGGGTATTTCATTGTTATTATTCATGTGTACTAGTTTTGTACTCGTGCGATGAACGGTGGTAATCATTAAGAAAAATAACGTAACTAGTGCTTATTTAATAATTAAACAAATTACAATACAATATGTTTTACCACTAAAATAAATACATAAATATATAGGTCAAAATTGTTGCCAATAATGTGGTTAAATTGAAAAGGACAGCTTTGCACCTTAAATAATTTTCATTGACTTTTTTTAATCAATAATTATTAAAAATATAAACACACACACACACACACACACACACACACACATATATATATATATATATATATATATATATATATATATATATATATATATATAATATGAAAAGAGTAATAATAAACCAAAAAGTTAGTTTAAGTGTATATAGCTATATATATGCAAATGATATATTTAATAATTTGTCAAATAAATCAGTTTACACTTGTGAGTTTGGTGGTCTTATCAATTCGTACTTATTTTCGTCGTTCTTATTATCGAAATCCTAATACCTCGGTACTATATGAAAATGTGAGGAAGAAGAAAACAAACATACATTTTTAATATAATACAAACATGTTAATAATTTCGTTGTTTTTTTTAATAAAATAAAATTATACATAATGGTTACTCCTAAAAAATAATTACAACTACATTAGTTAAAACCAAAAGATTATTTAATTTATTTATTTACACTTTTAATAATTGTATAGTACATCAAAAACCTTAAAGTTAACTATAAACAACACAATGGTATCACAATAAATATATAGTTTACTAAATATGATTAACTGTAAAAGGAAAAGTAAAAAATAAGAAGACAAAAAGAGACGATAGAATTAGGGTTCTCTTATTTATCAAAACTCCATTTATATAGGGTATCAAATACATATTTTCATAATACATAAAGATAACAAATACCTAACTTGTCCTTCATCAGTTACTTGTTGACGAAGGCACACTAATTGTGTTTTTCCTTCAACACTTCCCCTTGTGCCAAGTAAAATGATGAAATGGTGTTTCATTGTTGCCTCGTTAAAAACTTGCCAGGTAACAAAACCAAAACGGGAAAAATAAAATTTGGAAGACTTTTTTACGTTACATTATGAAATGCGGGGATCATAATGAGACACAGTATGAAACTATTCATATCGTTCCATTAGAAAATACTTTTTCTATCTCCCCCTAATGACGGGAAGACCGTCTCATTAGAGTGGCAAATCCAAGGATTTAGCGGTAAAGAGATCATCTGTCAAAGGTTTCAAATAGCGGATGACTATTGGAGATTTATATCTAAAATAAATTCTTAATTATCTTTAGAAACTCATATGAATGCACTGTAGGGGCGCAATAGGCGCATATAGTGCGTAATAAAATATTTGTAGTATGAAATATCAGGCTTATATCCAGTTACCAACTGGTACGCAACATATTTGGTTAGCAGAAGTTCATAAACGAATAAGTAAGAGTTGTGCGCAATATTGCATAACACTGTGCTGAGACAAATATATGAGTACGCATAAAAATTGTCTTAGTCACCATCTATATTGTTTTCAACGGTGTCTTATTTGAGACCTTATTGTATATGCATATTAGGGCACAAGATGCATTACATCGATCTTGATTAAAATGCAATAGACATCAAATACTTTTGATGTAAACTCTCTAGCACTATGAGTTTGGGTGCTTTATAAGGGTGGTGAGTCCTCAATCATACTAAATGTGCTAGAAGTTTTGTAAATGCAATATTTTTATGGACAATACGTGTCGAAGTATCGACCAAAACTATAAAATACCTGAAAGATCCGCATTTTGAATGGTTATGTCCACATGTATCACCAATTATTAATTATAAGAATAGAATATTATACTCTGTATCTTTAGCATATGTAGGTCTCAATCATACAATTTTGTTAATGAACAAGTTTTGAAAAAATGAGTGATGTATCTTTGAGATATGAATGTATGTAGTTCTTCTAGTACTTTAGAATGCACTAGCTGTAATTGAACAACATTAGTTCGACACTATACTGTGCATCAAATTTCTATCTCATTTTATATTTCACTCAAAATAAAAGATGTCCATGTTAATTTTTTATAATATGTACCATCATATCACAACGACCAAAGAATTCATGTCAGTCGTGTCAAAAATTGAACGAGTCAGTGTTCAAAAGTTCTTTATTTGTCATATCTTAAGATCAATAATCAAAAAGTAGTAAAGTAAAATTACCAGGTTGTCTATAAAACGTGCTTTCTTCCACATAAATTAAAGGTATAGTTCCAATGATAATCATCAACATGAATATCATCAAAATTAACAAGGTTTGTTTCGCTCTTGGTCCATACTAAGATTTTATGACTGTAATCAATGTGCCACTAGGCATCAAGTCTTTGTCACATATAAATATCAATTCAGTGAATAATTGTCTATTCCTCGATAAATTCTCACATTCTTCAAAGATATTTGAACGAAATACTTTTCATTATAATATTTTACATTATTTGCTAGATATGTTACATTATATCTTAATAGTATACTCCTGAACCTTGTATGTGAGTGTGTGGTAAATAAACTCAATTGTATTCAATGCTACAGAATGAAATGCAAAATTTACTAATAAGCCAAAAATAATAATTAATTTAAATCAGGCTACATGACATGAATCCAACTCAAAATAAACTTTAAGATCAAATACAATAGTCTAATATGAATGATTGATTATACTTTCACAAGCTCTTTGTAAAGTAAGAAACAAACAAATTTCATCAATCAAAATAGAGGATATTCATTGACTAAGCAATTTTATTGGGAGAACCTCCATGACTTCGACCAATAAATATCACGAACTCTTATATATCTTACCTTGTGGTCCATTCTTCCCACATATGTAGGGATCAACATGTCTCTTCCCCTTAATTTTGAGGTTATTTCCACTATTCACATCGATCTTAGTTAGCCTCAAAAAATTTACTTATCCAGAGGTCCAGCGTGGTATTATGAAGAATAATGTCATGTCTCTCAATGACTTATTATCATAATTAATATTATACAAGCGTATCAGTATGTTTACTCAAATGGAAAAAAAATAGAGTGAGATCGTATATCCCAATTACTTATTATCATTTAAAGTGACTTTCTTTTTCACATATGGTGAGACATATTTTTAGTCGCAATATATCAAAGTCATTGACCCTTTTTAGCAAGCAAACAAATTTCTTTTCACTAAAATCTTAGGCTTGAAAGTAGTATTTCATAAAATTTTCAAAATATTAATTTAGAGCACATCCCAAAGTTTATTGAAATTTCTCAACTACATATACTCCCAATATAAGATATGGGGTCAATATGAAGTTTCAAATTCATTAGAGAATTGACTTTGACTTAGTTTCAAGATTCATTGTCATTTGGGGGTTGATGTATGATATTATTATGGAATTATAGTTACACTAGTTTTCACATCAAGCGACTGATATTAGTACTCGGTTTCTTTTGAGTGTATTATTTTGAATTTAGACTGAGTTAGCTTAATCAATTTATTTAGATAATGAATTTGAAGAATATATGTCATACTCTTTCGTTGATATTATGTGAATATACTTTGTCACGAGACTTATTTATACAATTCTTTATCGTTCAAGAACTTTCATTATCATAAAAATATGTAAATGTACAATCAATAAAACATATCTTGAAAATAGCTTATAATATCAGCTTGAAGTGAATTACCAACATATATGAATCTATCAATTTACCGAAATTCATGACCAACATACATGAATCTATCAATTCATCAAAGTTTGTGGTTTACTAAACATATTGGCAAAATCATGATCAATCTCTCATCTAATCATGTACATAACTTTATTTACGATTTCTAAATAAGAAAATTCATGATTAACTAAATATATTGGCAAAATCATGATCAATCTCTTATCTAATCATGTAAATAACTTTATTTACAATTTATAAATAAGAAATAATCTAAAATCATAAGCAATAATATATTATGTACTCTATGAATATCATTAAAGTATTACAAAATTTCATATTTGTCTATATTGTACATAACATCACATGCATATAATCATAGGTAACATATGTACATATACATGCTTTGTATAAGAATGCACAATAATACATACCACGCCATATATCCATATAAATAAATATTTATTAGTTGCATTTAATAAATAATAGGGTAATTCGAATTACCTTGAAGGAAAGACACGATTCTTTAATATATATTTGCAATAGGTTTCTGATTATAGAAAGCTTCAAACCCAATCTCAACTGTACAGATCTAATCGCTACGCATTTTGAACATTATATCCAAAATCCAGTTTCATCCAACGATCCGATTGTGTGTAGTTCAATATTTAAAAGAAACTGGGCAAACAGTTTCGGAAAAAAGAATCAGCTCTGTTCAAAATTCATATAGAATTCATCAGACCTCATATTCAAATCTCCACCATTCATATTGAACTTGTATACGTGTAGAATAATATATCCAAATTGTGACTTGATCTAACGATTCTATTGTGTGCAATCGTATTTTGAAATATGCTGCACAGAAATTTCTAAAAATAAAATCTGCTTTAATTGGAATTATATATATATATAGGGTTGGGTTCAAATGAGAACCCGTCATTATATGTGAACCTAGGGACTAATCTTGACCATTAGATTGGATAATCTTGATGGTTGAGATCATGACATGMCAGCATGGTAATAATGTAAAAAAATGCATTAATTAATTAAAAATGGTATTTTGGACATATATCAATGTTTAAAAGAGCACTACATTGTTCTTTGGAAAGCACAATTAATTAAGAAAAAAAAACACTACGA
>BMAC01000237.1:1616866-1650306 GCA_014905375.1 Phtheirospermum japonicum
TGGATCTTGATGAGTTTGTTGGTTCTTAATTTGGGTTTAAATATTGTTTGTGTCTGCATCATCAGATTCGGTGAATTATTTTTTATGACACATGTCATTTGACTTCATATCAAGTTGACACCTAAATTAGGTGTCAACAGAATTAACAAATTGGAGGGATTGTATTGGGCTAATGAAACTAAAATTACTTACTTTATAAATATTGGTGATCAAGTGCATATTTCTTTGGGGGCAAATAAATATGAACAACATTAAAAAGGAACTTTGATTATTTATACAAGTAGTGTTTTGAAACAACCTAAAAATCATACTACTTAACCTAAAATCATCATCTATAACAAGTAGTATAGGAACGGGTCAAATATAAAAAAAATTGAAGCAATATAACTGGTATAGGAACCGGTCAGTTATAAAAAGAATTGAAGCAAAACTTATCCGCAAAATATGATTCATCGCTGAACAATTTCAACAACATCAAAAGTCTAATCAAAGAAGATGGTGTAGAGAAACGAAGAGAAATTTCTTGAGCCTGAAATATGAAAACATAGTGACTTTAGGGATTTTAAGAGATGTTATACATATATGTTTATACCCTTGCCTTTAAATAATGACAAGATAATCGTAGTAATATTGTACATAATTTTAGGTGTCCATTTAATAAAGATCGAGGGACCCGATGGTTCCTAGTTCACACCAAAATGATTGATTCTAAGTATGATCCAAATTATATATATATATCACCCCTATATATTAATGTAAAATCCTCCTAACCTATATGTCTGCTTCGTATGTTTCGTATGACAAATAAAAATTTCTGGTGCTTCGTTTGCTTATGTGTTATCCGAGCCTAATATTTACCTAATTTAATACTTTTCTTTTTATTGTATCTTACCTAATTTAATTTTTTTATTATATTTTTCCTTATTCAATACTTTCCTTTGATTCTCCTAATATAAAAATAGAAATAAATCATATATAATTAGTAGATAAGATCTAAATTAGTTATTTTTAATTAAAAGAAAAACTACATATGAAATAATTTTAGTTAAAAAAACTTTATTATGAAAATAGTTAAATAAGTTTTATTGTTAATATAATTTAAAATAATTTTATTTTTGGAGTTTCAAATATTCTATATAGGTAAAATATAAGGTATATACAATAATCTATTCAATCTAAATATAAAAATATTAAATTATATACTAATAATTAATAAACATTGATTAGACACCAGTACAATGCGACACGGGTTGAGAGTATCTCAAAGTATGTAACTAATAATTATTAACGAATTTATTCTAAACATTAATATATAAAATGATTTAATAACAATAATATTAATAAAATAGATATTAGACACGGGTTTAGAATGTGACGCCTTTTGAATTTTTGTAAGTATATAGCTAAGATTTAATGAATTTAATTTAAACATCAAGTAAAAAGTTATTTAATATTTATAATAATTAATAAATAGATTAGACATGTACAAAGTATGGTTAAGAATAATTATTTTAATTTTTTTATTTTAAATTTAAAATTCAATAATTATCACAAATATTTTTTATATTTATTTTTTGATAAGTTCCGTGTAATACACGAGTGTTAAACAAGTATATATTAATGCAAAATCATCTTAATCTATGTGTCTGCTTCGTATGTTTTGCTTGGATAATAAAAAATATTGGTGCTTCGTTTGCTTATGTGTCATTTGAGCCTAATATATACCTAATTTAATATTCTCCTTTTACTATATCTTGCCTAATTTAATATTTTCTTTTTATTATATTAGTCTAACTTAATAGTTTTCTTTTATTATATTTTGTCTAATTCAATAATTTTATTTTATAATCCTAATATAAAAATATAAATAAGTCATATGTAATTAGTAGAAAAAAATTCTAGATTAATTATTTTAATTAAAAGATAAATCACATAATTTTAATTATAAAAACTTATATATGAAAATAATTAATAAATTGTATTTATAATAAAAGTTGAAATAATTTAATTTTGAAATTTTAAATATTCTGTATAGGTAAATTATGATATATTTGCAGTAATTGGAGTATGTAACTAAATATTAGTAATGAACTCAATCTAAATATAGAAAATAAAATTATATAATAATTAATTAATATTTATTAGACAATGGCACAACACGAGAAGGTTTGAGAATATGACAGCTTTTAAATTTTTCAAAGTATGTAACTATAATTACTAACAAAATTAATTTAAACATAATAATATAAAATGAGTTAATAATTATTAATTAATATAGATTAGAGACGGGTTGAAAATGTGACATCTTTTGAATTTTTATAAGTATGCAAATATATTATTAATGAATTTAACCTGAACATTAAAATATAATATTAATCAATAATTATAATAATTAATAAGTTGAACACGACACAGGTTGAGATACACATCCTTTCAATTTTTTATTTTAAATTTTAAACTTTATAAATTTAACAAATATTTTTTATATTAGTTTTTTATAAATCCCGTGGAATACACGGGTGTTAAACTAGTGTATATATATATATCCTTCTTAAAATTACTAGAAACTTTTCCATTAATTTAATTATCAATTAAATTAATCAATAAATACAAATATATATAAGACTGATTTGATTTGATTTGATTACACACACACACACACACACACACACACACACACACATATATATATATATATATATATATATATATATATATATATATATATATTAATGTAAAATTCTTCTATCTTATGTGCCTGCTTCTCACACTTTGTTAGATTTGGAAAGAATTATGGTGCTTCGGTATCACCGAATCTAATATCTACCTAATTTAATATTTTCCTTTTATATATTTTTGCCTAATATAATATTTTCTTTATTATATATTTTTTTAATTTAATATTTTTTATTTATTATATGTTACCTATTTCAGTATTTTCCTTATCATATGTTTTCTAATTTAATATCTTACTTTTATTCTACTAATATAAAATAAAAATAAGTCATATTTAATTAGGAAAAATCTATGTAAGTTGAATTAATTTTTATTTATAATAAAAGTTGAAATAATCTTATTTTTAAAATTTCAAATATTCTATTTAAGAAAAATACAAGTTATATAAAATTATTACAAAATGAAAATAAATATAAAAAATATAAACTTAAATTTGGATATCTGATCTTAATATTATGCATTGAGAATAACATTAAAAAATTATTTGAAAAACTATTATTACGCCAAAAAAGAGAGAGAGAGAGAGAGAGACAACAACAAAATATTAATAATAATAATTTCTTACACCTAGGAAAATAAATATTAATTATATTCTAAATCTCCTCTAATCCCAAAATAATTCATTGATAAATATATTATATACTTACATGAATAAATCAATGTCTTACGCAGAAAAAAAATAAAAAATATTACATATACTACAAGTTAGATATATGTCATTTTTAATTTAATTATCAATACTTTATAGATTTTAATTTTTTATATCGCATATTCACATGTGACATGCAGGTGTTTTATATTTTACATTTTTACAAACTCAATTTTCTACGGGGTTCCTTTCAAGTTTAGCTTATTTTGTTATACCTTACAACTAATTCATGACTCCCGGGTAAAAGTATTTGAAAATTCTTTATTGTGAAAATCTGTTTTACTTAATTAGAACGAATATTACTACGATTTGTGTGTAAAAATTATTTATTATGAAGAATAATATTCGAGTAAATAGAAAAATAATATTACGATTTGTGTGTACTATTTCAATATTTATTTTTTAGTATTTTTAATGATTGCTACTCTTTTTCAAATCCCGCATAATATGCGGTTGTTAAACTAGTATATATATATTGCGCTACAATGGAATACAATGTATGTTAAGCCCATATATGACAAATCAATTAAAAATGATATAAATTAGGACAAAGGAAGATATGGTCTTAATTAAGTTAATATGAACTATGAATCAAATTAATCAATAAGTACAAATATAGGCGTATAGATATGTTTGATAAAATAAAATAAATAATATTACAATTGTTGAAGGAAAAACATAATTAGCGTGCATTCGTCAATAAGTAACTGATGAAGGACAATTTAGGTATTATCTTTAGGTATTATAGAAACATGTATTTGATAGAGAGTATTTGATGAACAAGATAACCTTAATTTCTACCGTCTCCATCGTCTCTTTGTTTCTTTTCTACTTTTCCTTTTACATGTTATCAGCACGAAACTCTAACTTATGAGAGTGATCGAAAAATAAGCCTCCATACCCTATACACAATTTTCGTAGGTCGAAAATCTAACTGCGCTGTAAGTTTGAAAAATCATTTCCCCACGTTTCAATCGTTGGATCATGTTACGATTTTTACAGTACTTTCAAAACTTTTTGAATTACGTTCTGAACGGTTATATATATGTGTGTATATATATATATATATATATATATATATATATATATATATATATATATATATATATATATATATATATATATAATTTCGAACAAAGCAGATTTTGTTTTCAAAATTTTCTGTGCAGCGTTTTTCAAAATAGTATTTTTCACAATCGAACCGTTGGATCAAGCCAAATTTTGGATATGTTATTCCAAGTATATACCAGTTTGATATGAACGGTGGAGATTTGAATATGGTATTAGAAGAATCCGATAATGAATTTTGAACAGAGCTGATCCTGTTTCTCAAAACTGTCCATCCAACTTCTTTTAAAAATTAAATTACACACAATCTGACCGTTGGATGACGCTGGATTTTGGTTATAATATTCAAAAGATATAGTGGTTAAATATTTACGGCGGAGATCGGGTTTGAAGGTCTATGTCATCATAAATATATCGCGGACAAACATATTGCAAAAACAAAATTAGGAAAGAATCGTGACTTTCCTTCAAGGTAACTCGAATTACCTTATTATTTATTAAATACAACTAATAAATATTTGGTTATATGAATATATGGCATATAATGTATTATTGTGCATTCTTATACAAAGCATGTATATGTATATAAGTTACCTATGATTATATATGTACAATGTAGACAAATATGAAATTTTGCAATACATTAATGATATTCATAGAGTACATAATATATTATCACTTATGATTTTAGATGATTTCTTATTTATAAATCATAAATAAATTTATTTACATGATTATATGAGAGATTGATCATGATTTTGCATATGTTTAGTTAATCATGAATCTCGATGAATTGACAAATTCAGGTATGTTGGTAATTCTCGGTAAATTGATAGATTCATTTATGTTTGTAATTCTCTTCAAGTTGATTTTATAAGCTACTTTCAATATATGCATTATTGATTGTACATTTTCATATTTTCATTATAATGAGAGTTCATGAATGATAGAGAATTGTATAAATAAGTCTTGTGATAAAGTATATTCACATGATATCAAATAAAGATTATAACATACTTCAAATTCACTATCTAAATAAATTGACTAAACTAACTCAATCTAAATACAATTTAATATACTCAAAAGATATTGAGTACTGTCATCATTGGTTTGATGTGGAAACTATAAGAACTATAATTCCACAATAACACCATACACCGACCCCCAACTAGCAAAGAAGAAACTAAGGGGGGTGTATTCATTTGGAACTTTTAGAGACATTTTAAGATTTGTTTCGCTATAAGATTTGTATGGATTTTCTTTTATTTTTATTGATTTTACATATTTGTTGGGAGTTTATAAAAGTATTGTGAAATCTCATGTTTAAAGATGAGATTTGGTAGTGGGATTTGGTATATATAATTAACTTAGAAGTCTAGAAAAACCTAGTCAAATTACAAATCCAAAGAGTATTCGACTTATTAAATACCTCATGACAGTTTAAGAATTCAAAATATTTCAAATGAATACCTTGAGACTTTTATGAACATTTAATAATTCATTAGAAATCTCAATTAAATACCTCAAGACTTTTATAAGTTTTAAAATGTCTTAATTAAATACATCAGGATTTTAAAAATCTTACAATGTCTTTAAAAGTTCTAAATGAATACGCCCCCCTAAGTCAAAGTCAATTCTCTAATGAATTTGAGACTTCATATTGACCCCAAATCTTATATTAAAGTATATGTAGTTGAGAAATTTCAATAAACTCTGGATTTGCTGTAAATGAATATTTTGAAAATTTTATTAAATACTACTCCCAAGCCAACGAATTTAGTGAAAAGAAAATGTGTTTGCTTGCTAAAAAGGGTCAATGACTTTGATATATTGCAACTAAAATATGTCTTACCATATGTCGAAAAGAAAGTCACTTTAAATGATAATAAATAGTTGAGAAATACGATCTCATTATATTTTTCTCCCACTTGATCAAACATACTGATGAACTTGTATAATACTAATTATGATAGTAAGTCATTAAGAGACATGACATTATTTCTCATAATACCAATGTTAGACCTCTGGATAAGGAAATTTCTTGAGGCTAACTAGGATCGATATGAATAGTGGAAATAACCTCAAAGTAAAGGGAAAGAGACATGTTGATCCCTATCTATGTGGGAAGAATGAACCACAAGGTAAGATATTTAAAAGTTCGTGATATTTATTGGTCATAGTAGAAGTCATTGAGGTTCTCAAAATAACATTGCTTAGTTAATGGATATCCTCTATTTTGATCGATGAAATTTGTTTGTTTTTTACTTTACAAAGAACTTGTGAAAGTATAATCAATCATTCATATTTGACTATTGTATTTGGTGTTAAAGTTTATTTTGAGTTATATTTATGTGATGTGGCCTGATTTAATTATTTTTGACTTATTGGCAAAATTTGGATTTTATTCTAAAGCATTGAATGAATTGATTTTACTTACCACACATTCACATACAAGATTTAGGAGTCTACTATTATGATATAATGTAATATATCTAGCAAATAATCTAAAATATTAGAATGACAAGTATTTCGTTCAAATATCTCTGAGAAATGTGAGAATTTGTCGACGAATGGACAATTATTCACTGAATTGATGTTTTATATGTGACAAAATCTTGATGCCTAGTGGCACATTGATTAAAGTCACAAAATCTCAGTATGAACCAAGAGCGAAATGAACCTTGTTAAGTTTGATGATATTCATGTTGATGATTATCATTAAAAAATAAATTATGAGAATGGAACTATGCCTTTAATTTATGTGGAAGAAAGCACGTTTTAGAGTCAATCTAGTAATTCTACTTTACTACTTTTTGATTATTGATCATAAGATATGACCAACTAAGAACTTTTGGACACTGACTCATTCAAGTTTTGACACCGACTGGTATGGATTCTTTGGTCGTCGTGATATGATGGTCCATATTATAAGAAACATGTAATCTTTTATTTTGAGTGAAACACAAATCGAGATAGAAATTTGATGCACATTATAGTGTCGAACTAATGTTGTTACATTATAGCCAGTGCATTCTAAAGTACTAGGAGCATTGCATACATTCATATCTCAAAGATGCATCACTCATTTTTTTTTCAAAACTTGTTCATTAGCAAAATTGCATGATTGAGACATGCATATGCTAATATACAAAGTATAATATTCAATTCTTATAATTGATAATTGGTGATACATGTGGACATAACCATTCTAAATGCGGATCATTCAAGTATTCACTACTACAGAATGCATATTTCACGTCGGTTTTTTTTCCCTTTTAACGTCGATTTTTGAACCGACGTGATAGCCACCGACGTTAAAAGTCACAGCTTTTCACGTCGATTTTTGAAAACCGACGTGAAAAGCCGTGACATTTCACGTCGGATTCAAGAAACCGACGTGAAAAGATGTGGCATTTAACGTCGTTTAGTTGTCAAAATCGACGTGGAATGTGTGACTTTTCACCTCGATTTTAAGAAGAACTGATGTGGTTACATGAGTTTTTTTTTTAATCTGCCCTATTTATTTTACCATCCCACCTAATAAATAAATTATGAGATTTTCATATATTATTTAGGAATTAATATATAAAAAGATTCAAAAGAATCCATGCAAGTTGAACAAAAAATTCTATGCCTGGCGTATAAATAATTTTAAACTGAACAATATTTAGAAAAAGGAACATTTTAAGATTGCTACAATAGTTTAAATTCATCGCAGTCAAAATAGATATATCATTTAACAAAAAGCATCATCCATTTTAATAAAACTAACAATATGATCACATATATATAAATATTCTAGCGGAAAATATGCACTAGTACATTTTACAAAATCCAAGTATTTAATCAATTTTTTAATATATTTCTAAAAATTTAAATAGATGTACTATTCTAAATCAAAATTTGGAAAATCTTGTAACTATTCAACTTTTATACTTGTACATCTACAATACTAACTAGGACATCACGAGCAGTAGTTAAAAGCAAATACCCTTGAGTATCCATTGGACATGTCTTGAATGAGGCAGCCAGAAGGCCTTCTTTTGCAATAAGGAAAAGAAGGTGACGAATATATGTTCTGAAAGGCGTCGAAGGAAGTATCGAAGGAAGTATCCATTGGATAATCAACGATGGCCCAGCTTCCTTCCTCCGCAGTATGTTGGCAATATCGAAGGAAGTGAGTCTCTCTTGTGGGCACCAGTGGAGATAGAACTTGCAGCTCTGCGCACATCTGTAATAATATTGTAGGGAATATAATTAGTATATAAAACATTAATCGATAAGATTGGCAATAAAATTAAACAAAATAAGGATTTACTAGGAAAAGCTAACCAGATGAAGAGATCCAGTTGCATGTTCAGAGTTAACTTCAGTATGCACCACTTGAAGTGTTTTTGCCTGGATATTATGGATGGGAATAGCTCCACCCATTTGTTCTGTGTCAAATCACTAAAGGAAATATAATATTACTTAGGACCAGATTGAGTCGAATATACAAATTAGTTTATAAAATTAGTTTTTTTTTTCTTTCTAATTTTCATTTCAAAACCATATAAATTGTATTAAATTTCCACCTTTTGAACTCATCAAAAAAAAAGGAGGGAGAATAATAATAATAACAAATCACGTGCTAGTGTAACATGTATGTGGATGATTCACAAACATCATCAAAAAGCAATCAATGGAATAAACAACAATATTACCAATTTATATTACCAATAAGAAAACATTCTCGCATACTCTTCAAGATTGATCACTTCATACTCATCAATAGACGACATCGCCCGATCCATAGCTAATGGTTTTTCCTCTTCCATGATCATCAGAGAATTAGTGGTCCCTGGGAATTGCGAATTTTGATCGGGCATAAAACTAGGAAGATTAATTTCAAATCATTTTTTCTTGGTAGTCTGCATAATTGTGAGTAGATAAAGTTTTTGAATTTCATATATAGAGGGGAAAGAGAGCCAGAATGATATAAAGCTACAAACAGATTTTTAAAGAAAAAACACTATGTAGTGATTGAAATAAGAGTCAAGAGCTAGATTTTGTGACATATTGACATCAATAAAACTCATAATTTTAGGAAAGAAGGCATACATATAAACTGGTCCCTATAAAAAATTTAAATTTCATATATTTTTATGCACATACTCGAATTTATTGTTTGAAGCTTCAAAGAAACACCTCAAAAACATCTCCACTTGTAGCACTAAAATACGCACCACCAACAACTTGACATTATTAAAGAAAAAAAAAAACATATCCAAACAAACTTATAGAAAGCCAATAATTTCAGCTCAACAACCCCAAATTAAAAAATTAATACCAAAATTCTTGGTGATACGACCAAACACAGCGCAAAGGTCAAACATCATTACCCATTCTCAAAGACTTGGCCTTTTCCTTCAATATTGTTTAAATTAAAATAAAAACAAATAAAAATATAGCATCTACTAAGTGGGTACGTGGGAAGAGAAAAAGCTAAATGAATTATCATTATTTTGGTACGTATGTACACTATATACAACTCTTTATTTCTTTTGAAACTCTTTCATTGATATCCACTGCTTTTCATTTGCGAACATATTTATTTATATACATACATATACACACAAATTAAGGAAAAAGGGCTGAATTTGTGAATAGTGAGAGAAAGAGATGGAAAATTAGAAGAATTTGATGCACCTATTTGTGACAGTGTTTCTGTCGTATTTTGCAACGTGCGTCGTTATTCCGACGACCGCTGACGTAACGTTGGAGGCTGTCTGCCCCGGAAAAGATGAATGCTCGCTCGCCATTTATCTTACTTGGAACAGTCAGTAATCAAGGGGCGCTCATTCAGAATCTTGCCATCGACTGACATGTATTCCCCTAATTTATTCCTGAACATCCATGCAATTCAATGTCGTTAGTGATAATATTCGACACTTAACTCCAATAAATCCCAATAACATACACTTGTTCCAGTATATAGATACACTAAACATTCACACACAAATAGCAAAAAATTAGCAATCTGAGTACTGTAACTAACAAGCATGATCCATCACGGGGCACAAAAATCTTAGTTAAGGAATTCGGAGAGGGCACACTATGCAATATGAAATGAAAATCCATTAAATCAGTATGGATAATCAATTTATAACAATTCTTTGAATAAATGAGCTCGTATGCAGAAAATTTGCATTCAAGCAGCCCCAAAATCTGAAAATAACCAATATTTTTCCTACTAGCCGGGATTTGAACCCCTCCATCGTCTTCTTCATCACCTAAGTAGTTGAGATAAAGTGGGCCCGAAGAACTAGTCGGTGAACACGTCACATCAAACAAAGAATCCAAACCAAAATCCTTCCACAAAACGTCCTTGACCACACCCCCATCTCTCATTATGGGTGTGAATTTTTATTTTATTTAAAAAAAATCAGTTCTTTCAAACATGTGAGCAAATACATAACACAATTAATAGAACTATCCGGAGATTTCATCATTAATAGTCCTGAGGCTATTAATTTAACAAACAACTGGAAGCATATAAGGACTGCTATACAAAAATGACTGCACGAATTTCATGGTAAACAGAGGAAAATGAGAGCTAAGATCACAATGTGCCCTTTTTATTGTATTTAATTGGATTTTATTTCTTGATAAGGTGTATTTGTGGTCATCTGTTGTAAATATCTTGAGAAACATATCCACTGTACAACTAGCAATAGGAAGAAATAAAATGCACGTGCAACTATATGACCACAACCACAAGCGATGGTGTACACATAACCTAAGAATCTTAAATCGTCTAATCAGCCAACATATGCACACAAAGAAAGGCATATGAAGTTTTACCAGGTGGCAAGCATCTTCCCACCGTATGAAATCGAACACCCCAAAAGTGGCCGATCGTCACCGATCTCACTGCACTCCAACCCCAGATTCGTCACCTGCTTCAGAGACCAATCCACTTCAGCATCCAAATCCTCATCCAGATCGTCCCTTTTCTTCTTCACCCGACCGAGCCGCCTCGCTGACCTCACAAGCAAATACCTCACAATCTCCCGAGGGGCTTCCAACAACACCTGCGAGACTTCGGTGTAAAACGGGTACTAAATATCCTCTTCGGGCTCCAAAGGGCCCACCGTGGCCGCAGCCTCTTCGTCCTCGTGGGCCTTCATCAGCTTCTCCAACTGACCCTCGGAGTCGAGATTCGCCATGAGCATCCGCAGACGATCACGCCTCTCCATCTCCCGCTCACCAAAGAGAGTAATTGGCTCACCGAGCCATCGGAGGCAGACCCGAACAGCATTGTCGACAAGCGAGAAAGTAAACACAATCACAATCGATGATTCTCTTAAGTGCTTCTTCATCGGCATAGAGAGGTAGAGATCTAGACAGAGATGCAGAGCTCGCCATTTCTATGGAATTGGCACTATAAATCCATCATGTTGACTTATTAATAACAAATATTGGACAAATGACGATATATATTTTCAGTAGAAAGATAATTCAACATGATTATCCAAAATAAAATGAAAAAAATTATCTTCAACAATTTTCACTTGTAGATATCGCGTGTACGAAATTTGAGTTATAGTACCTAAATAAGCCCTGAGTTTCAGATTTATCCAAAATAGCAGGATGATCACATAAAGCAAGGACCTGAAATTAAACCCGATAAATGTTAGAAACAAGAATTGATGAAAACATGTATGAAGTACACAGTGTCAATTCAGATTACACAAACCTCTCTGAAAAACGTGATTGGTTGTTGGCCTAGAGATTGAGGGTTTCCAATATTACAGTGCAATATCTTCCGAAACAAAGAGAAGCTGATTAAAATGAAAGCATGTCATTAATTTTAGTGTAAATCCTTCGATATCGCTAATAATGCCAAGAACCTCCAAGATCTTAAATAAGAACTAAAGCGAACCATTAGTACTTTTTGTGCTAACTCTCTCTCTCTCTTTTAATCTACATTTTTATTGGGACAAAATCGAAATCGAGTTACCTTGTCAAAAGGATGAGAACCCGGGCTCACCTTCAATTCTTCTTGTAATTCTGATGAAAGAAAGTGTATTTAATTTACGCCCCAGAAAAAATTAACAGGATTACAGCAACTACATAATGAGAAATCAAATTACCTGAGCAAGGGTCACAATTTCACCACGAACAACATACTCACACTCCAAAACCTGGGAACGAGTTTGATTAATATTTATTAATAAATATTTATATCTACCATCATAGATAAAAAGAGCCATCTAATGCCAAAACTCAAAAGCAACCATTCAGAAGTCAGAACCAATTCAAAGGAACTTAAAACACCAACAAAAGATCGATACCCGTACCTCGCGACCCAGTGTAGAGGCTGGTCGGTTGGCTCTTGGTTCAAATCGAGACCCGTCAAGTTCATCTCCATGATAACATCATCATCCACATCCATCGCGTGAAAAGATATACTGAAAAAACAAAAGACCCCCAAATTTGAAGAAAAAACCCAGAAATTGGGCAAAATTGAATTTCAGGAGTTGAGCTCAAGAAGCGAGAACCAAAATTCAACCTTCAATTAACAAAATTAGTGGGTTGAAAAGGCTTAATTTATGTATGCAGACATATGGGGATCTGAGATTCGAAATCAAAAGAGAAGATGAACGGCGGGCTGTAGGTTGAGGGCGAAGGCAGAGATGGATGGCGGGCTGATGAAAAACGGAGAAGAAATAGACGGGGAGCCAAGTCAGTTTTGTTTAAGCAAGTCGCGAGGCCGATTATATTTATTTTATTTACGGTATTTTAATATTTTTTAATATAATTTTTCACGTCGGTTTTAGAAAGAACAAGAAGTAACAAAATCAGCAGAGCCCCAATTTATCTTCCATTCCTTCGGAGCCGATTCAGCTGGGATTTCACATCACAAGGGCAAGCCGCCGCGAGTGACGAGTGATCAGTACAAAAATGAAATTTGAATAGTCTAAGCCTTTCTTTCAATAAAATTGTAACTTCTTCAATCCTTTCGGACTGGTTTCCGTGAAAAATAACCCGCCTCTTGCACGGCCTTTCGGGGGTTTTTAGAGGATTGTGAGCTTGTCCAGGTTCCTACGACTGGCAGCTATTTCACGCGTAAACTATTTAAAATCACGTCTGTTTTCAAACAAACTGACGTGGAATGTTACTTATCATGTCGGTTTCACGTCAGTTATTAAAAACCGACGTTCATGGTCCGACGTGAAATCTCCTTTCTGTAGTAGTGATTTTATAGTTTTGGTCGATGTTTCGGCACGTATTGTCCATAAAAATATTGTATTTTCAAAACTTCTAGCACATTTAGTATGATTGAGGACTCACCACCCTTATAGAGCACCCAAACTCATAGTGCTAGAGAGTTTACATCAAAAGTACTCAATGTCTATTGCATTTTAATCAAGATCGATGTAATGCATCTTGTACCCTAATGTGCATATATAATAAGGTCTCAAAGAAGAAACCGTCGAAAAGAATATAGATGGTGACTAAGATAATATTTATGCGCACTCATATATTTGTCTCTGTACAGGGTTATGAAATATTGCACTCAACTCTTACTTATTCGTTTATGAACCCCTGCTAACAAGATATTTTGCGTACCAGTTGGTAACTGGATATAAGCCTGATAATTCATATCTAAGCATATTTGATTACGCAGTATATGTGCCTATTGCGCACCCACAATGCATTCATATGGGTTTTTAAAGACGATTAAGTATTTATGTTGGATATGAGTCTCCAACAATCATCCGCTATTTGAAACCTTTGACAGACGATCTCTTTCTCACTAAATTAACGAATTTCTCACTTTAATGAGACAGTCTTTCCGTCGTTAGGGGAGATAAGAAAAAGTATTTTCTAATGGAACGGCAGGAATAGTTTTATACTATGTCTCATTATGTTCCCCGCATTTCACAATGTAACGTGAAAGTAAAGTAAAGTGAACAATAGATCTTCAAAGTATAGAAGACTCAGTTTCTAAAGTGACGAGATCATATATATACCAGCTGCAAATGTGTCTGAAAGGTTAAAAGTCCCCATAAGAGCACAATGTCGCAGATTAAGACATTGCAACCATACTTAGTGGAGGTGTGGTTGAGGTCGTGACTTCCAAAAGGAACAGGGGGAGGTCACTTGATTCGATCAATACTCGCCCAAGGAATAAGAGGGCATGTATGTCACAACTTCAATTGATCATCAATGAAGATAATTCCTCTCATGAGATTATCTCTGGTTATATTTATGTCCATGAATCATTACTGGAGGAAGCTCCGATGTTTAGTATGAATCCAGAGAATAAAGAAATCTTAATGTACTATGAGAGTTTATATAACTTGATGGAAAGATTTTCACACACATTGATGATGTATACACTGTTTCTCAAGAAATCATAGAGCACGATGATATCGAATCACGCTATATTGAAATGTCAATATAGAACAAATTGACCTAAATGTAAAGAAGCAAACCGGGTAAAACTAAATTAACTGACAACAAGACAGATATTTGGTTTGGTAGTGCTAACCTCACCAAGTGTAAAGCATGTAGGATATAAACAAAGTTTTGTCGGAAAGCGTAATGAGAAAAATAAAGTCATGAGATACAAATCTAAACTTGAAGCACAAAGTTTCTCACAACGCCCTGGAATCGACTATGAGGATATGTACTCTCTCATAGTAGATGTTATAATTCTAAAGAATGAGAATGCAACTTATACACGTGGTTACAAAATATCTCTATGGGGATCATGATTTAGAGATATATACGAAAGTGCTTGCTGACATTTCGTTGCCAAGGCAAGTGACTCTAAGCCACGGAGTGCATTTGCAATTAAATTAAAACACTCACTTTATGGATTAAAATAATCCAGACGGATATTGTATAACCGTCTAAGTGATCACTTGATTGAAAAATATAATCTATGCCCTTGCATATTTATAAAGAAAATAAGTTTCAAATTTGCGATTATAGTTGTATATGTCGATGATATGAACATAATATCTACTCTTAATGAAATAAGAGATATCGCTAGTTATTTGAAATTCTTAATTTGAGATAATGAATCATGGAAAAACTCGGTCATGTTAAGGCTTTAAACTAAAACCCGAGTTTGTGAAATATTAAATTCTACAGTTCACATATCCAAAAGATGACCAGATAATTAAATATGGATAATTGCAATATGCTAGCACTCCTATGATTGGTCAAAGTGAAGATATATAGAAATATCAATTTCGTCAGTAGAATTACGAAGAACTGGTGGGAGTTGAAATTATCTACCTATGTGCAATATGCGCACTATTATACCATTACTAATACATTTGACCAAATATTAATTTATCAGAATTGTTATCTTGATTTAACTCAAAAAGCAAAATGTCATTGGAATGGAATCAAAATGTATTTTGATATCTAAAAGAAACCATTGACGTGAGTTTATTTTTCCCATTCATAAATATAATTGGGACTGCAGATGGACTTGTAACCCATAAAGAAAATGTTGAGTTTACTTCCTACTGTTAAACACCAAATAGTATCGTTGATGTTGGTTACTCACTCGATCCACGTAAAGAGATCATTATCATACATGTAGTAGTTCGTGAGTATCTATGGTAAATGTTATGATCATTCATATATCTGAGAATAGTGGCTTGAACTCTATCACTGAAGAAAATGTGATAATATGAGTAATATCACCACAACTATTCTACAACCAACAACTATACACTTTCTCAAGAATCAAGTAAATTGGAGGAAGTGGAGACATTCAGAGTTCTCTTGATAGATGTACATATCAAAGAGAGGTGTAGACTTTAGGGGGAGTTTAAACATAGGTTTGTTGTACTCTTTTTACTTATACCAAGTTTTATTTTTCCCATTGGGTATTGTTACTTGGCAAGGTTTTAACGAGGCGACAATGAAACAACATTTCACCCTTTGACTTGGTACAAGGGGGAGTGTTGAAGGAAAAATACAATTAGTGTGCCTTCGTCAACAAGTAACTGATGAAGGACAATTAGGTATTTATAGCGTTTATGTATTATGGAAACGTGTATTTGATACTCTATATAAAGGGAGTTTTTGATGAATAAGAGAACCCTAATTTCTACCGTCTTCATCGTCTCTTTTTTTCTTTTTTGCTTTTCCTTTTACAACAATTAAATTTTATTAATTTAATGTGTGTGTGTGAGAGAGATTAAGATTTTCGTCTTTAATACATTAATGTTGAGTCTTTATGAATTAGTTTATTCTAATTAAATCAATTAATTAGGACAAATCAATAAGGAAGTGATATAAACTAAGATAAATCAATATATAATTTTAATTAAGTTAATATAAACTATTAATTAAATAAATCAATCAGTACAAATATAGATGTATAGATATCCTTAGTAGAGTAAAAATGTTAACAATATAATTAAGTTTATCTCTTCTCTCTCTCTCTCTCTTCTCTCTCTCTCACACACACACACCACACACACACACACACACACACACACCACACACATATATATATATATATATATATATATATATATATATATATATATATATATATATAATTAGGTTCAAATGAGAACCACTACCTTATATGTGAACATAACATCAAATATGAACTTTAAATTTAATTAAATGGATGAATCGAAGTTTTTGTATTTTTTCTTATTTGATTAAAAGCAGTAGGACTATATAATAAAAACACTACTGTCGTATATGACTGGTATATTATAAAAAGCAATGTGATTATATAATAAAAGCACTGTTGGAATATAATAAAAGTAATAGTTCGCAGGTTTTCAAATAAGTGGGGGTTCTCATTTGAACACACCCACGTATATATGTATATATATGAAACTTCTATATTACAGTTACAGGTACCATATTACCTGACTAACTAATAGATTTATGTAAAATATTTATAATTCTTAAATATAGTGATGTGTCAATTATTGATTGAATTACAATACATGAGAATTATCATTTTAGAACAAATACGTTGACTTTTGATATTAATTCAAATTCCATTATCTAATTAGGAGTTAATTTTAATTAACATATATACATATAAATTACTATTAATAAAAAATATACATTTTCTGCCAAAAGTAAGAGTAGTTTAAAATAAACTGCTCTCTTATTATATAATTATGGGCATGGCTCTTGTTAGTCCAGATTAACGGGTATCTCCCGTTAGACCGGGTTAAACCCGAATCCGATTCGTATGCGTATATTTAAATTATTTTTTGGCCTCTCTCTCTCACCATTCCCTTGCGCCTCTCCATCTCCAGCAAAATTTCTCTCTCTCTCTCTCTCTCTCTCTCTCTCTCACCACCCGTCTGCGCATCTCCTTCTCCATCAAAAATTTGTCTCTCTCTCACCATCTCCGTCTGCGCATCTCCATCTCCAGCAAAAATTTGGCCCGTGTCTCTCTCTCTACGCATCTCCATCTCCAATTCTGCAGAAATTTGGGCCCGACTCTTTCCGCCATACGCAATTTCTCCATCTTCATCGGCCGTTTCTCTTCGCCGCCGCCATTAGCTTTCTCGTCATAGGAAAATCACAATACCAGGTAAACAACTTCTTCAACAATTAATTTGATTTTGACCTAATTTTATCAATTTGATTTTGACCTAATTGTGGAAATTTGTATAATTGTTCACAAGTTTTGGCCAATTTTACAAACTACAGAAGGAAATTGAAGCGCGAGAAGGGTGATTTAGAACTAAACCCAATGTAGACGAAAGTAATATAGCATTGGTCTTAGAACTACGATGTATTGGTCTTCTGACTGCATGGTACTAGGTTTTGTTGTTGTGTTATGTCGAAACATTAACAGTAAAAATATCAGTGATCTTGTCTGGAACTATGAGTTATTATTCCATTATTGTATTAGTTTTTAGAACGTGATGTATTGGTTTTTTGGTTGCATGGTATTTGTTTTAGTTGCTGTTGATGGCAAAACTTTTACAGCAAAAACATCATGGCCCCGTTCTTGAACTATGAGTGATTAAACTAGTATATTTTGGAGTTGTGATGTATTGGTCTTCTTACTGCATGGAATGAGTATTTTTGTTGTTGTACGAAGTTGGAACTTTTACAGTAAAGTATCATCGGGGCTCGTCTTAAACTATGAGTTATTAGTCGATAATGTATTAGTTTTGAGGTGTGATATATTGTTATTCTGATTGCATGATATTTGTTTTTAAGAGATTAATTTTATTGTTCAATTCAGGGGCTGTGGTAATTCGAAATTCTAGACGAAGAAGGTGAAGTAACATTGATAATGAATCGATAAATAATATCTTGTTGAATGGTGAAGGTAAGAAATTATTAGACCTTTTTCTAAATAATATTTGTTTTACGTTTTGATAATCTCCATTTTTTGTATTTAGATGATACCACAAATTTATCTGGTTCTCTTATTGGTGTAAAGAGGAATAATTTTGAAGACATCTACGAGTTGTATTTTGGCCATGCACATCAAGTTAGTTTTAGTGTTAAGAAAAGCAAGATGAAGAATAAGAGAGAAGGGGAGAAAAGTATTTTGGATGTTGCAAGGGCAATTACAAAGGGGAGAAAAGTAAGAGAGAAGTCATATCTTGAGAAAAGCAAGAAGAAGAATAAGATTAGTAACACGTCAAATAGATCAAGTCAATCAAAGGAGTTTGGTTCTAAAACTCTCAATCCTCGATTATTTTAGCATAACGGTAGTTGTTGAATATTTATATTTATAGATGTACTCACATTGACTAGTGTAAATTGGTATTTTGATAATGTGATATTTATTTGATGCTATCTTCATGCTTTATGGTATTTTCTGCTTGTATTTGATAAGTGTATTGGTTTTTCTATTCAAGTGTATTGGTTTTTCTGTTCAATCTTATTGGTTTATATATTTGCAGTGTGTTCGGAAAATAAAAATACTGTGCATAAAAAAACACAAACACATCTTATTGCAAAAAAAAAAATCTTAAACTTATAATACATAAATAACTACTTAATTATAGGAAAACTTTTGTGATTGCATAACAAAAATTGTACATTTATTACAAAAGCTCAATACATTATAACACATAAACCAATACATTATTTTACAAAAACCAATACAAAATATTTTGTCAAAGGACTTACAAAAAATGGGGACTAAAATTTCTACCAATCACCAAAAAAATAAAAATAAAAAAAAGCACAAAAAATACTTACTGCTAGACACAAATCACAGTTCAAGACTTTTATGATTGCATAACAAAACCGTACATTTATTACAAAACCCCAATACACTATAGCACATAAACCAATACATTGTGTTACAAAAACCAATACAAAATATTTTATCAAAGAATTTACAAAAAATGGGAACTAAAATTTCCACCAATTACCAAAAAAAAAAAGCACAAAAAGTACTTACTGCTAGACAAAAATCATAGTTCATAACTTTTGTGATTGCATAACAAAAACCGTCCACTTATTATAAAAACTCAATACATTATAGCACATAAGCCAATACATTGTTTTTAAAAAACCCAATACAAAATATATTTTCAAGGTTTTACAAAAAAATGGGACTAAAAATGTCCTAATTTGATCTGCTTGTGCTTCATATTTCACAAACAAATAATACTTTTCGTTTTTGAAATACCAATACTTTTTGTCAAAGAACTAATACCTTTTTATGAGAAAACCAATACAACTTCCTTTTGGAGAAACTTTTACTACTTGTGCATACTTCAAAAACCTCCACAAAAAAGAAAGGGTACAATAGTTCAACACACAGGAACATTAATATAATTAGCAACTCCATCAGCATTTCAGTAACAACTAAGAGTCATTCTCCGTAATCGGGCCTGCAACTTCCTTCTCCTTATCTGAACCTTTCTTCCTCTTCATTTCAGAAGCTTTATTCTCCTTAATCGGGACTGGAGATTCGTTCTCCGTAATCGGTCCTGCAATTTCGTTCTCCGTAATTGGGGCTGGATCTTTCTTCTCCGTAATGGGGCCTGGAGCTTTCTTCTCCTTAATCGGGCTGGAGCTTTCTTCTCCTTTTTGGGACCTTTCTTCTTCTTTCCTGTATCTTTCTTCTCCTTTACCGGCGTGTGAAGATCTTATATACGTTTTTTTTTCTTGTTCTTTAGTACGCATTGTCGTCATCCCACTGCAAAACCAATATGCAACATAATAAATAGGAAATGTAAAATATAATCACATATGCTTTTTATCAAGTATTATACATAAAACCTATATAATTTCATCAGCATTCATAAAAGCAATGCAAAATCGAGGATCCCAATTAACATACGTCACTTTATACCTCAAATATAGGCTTCTCTTCACACCCTGAAACCCTTCCTTCACCTTATATCTCGCCTCGTCAAAACAACATCTCAAGCCGCCTTTATAATTTGTTGGCAACAAACGGCTAGTCACATTGTACAAGTCACACCTGCACTCAGTACAAAATCAATCTGAAACTTAAAACCCTTGCATTCATGATACTCATTCAGACAACAAATATCACATATGAGATTATTTTCCCAATTCCGTCTGAAACCCTAAATCGAAATAATATGCTACAACTCAAAACATAAAATGCAGTATATAATTAACCCTAAAATACTAATTTTGAAACTGAAATCTTAAAATCGAAAGAAATTTACCTTTGATAAATCAACTATGAATGGACAAGTCGCCGGTGCTCGGTGAAAAAGTGACAAACGGACGCAATCTTGAACGAAAAACTCGTCGAGTGATCGGTGAAAAAATGAGAAACGGGCGACCGTGGATGGAGAAGGTTGTCGGTAGACTCATAGAGGCGACCGTGAATGAAAAATCACCGGTCGGCGCGAGGGCGATTCGGGAATTCGCCGGAGCTGGGTTTGGGGAAAAAATCGGTGGCGGTGATAGCTTTTGGGGAAAAAACACGAAAATGAACAGAATAAAAATGTTGGTGGACAACAACAAATCACAAATGCACACTCGAAATACATTTGAGGATATGTAAAAGGGTGTTTGATTTTCTTACCAGCACCATAAAATATATACGAATATAAAGAATCTTCAGAACAATTTTAAAGTCATGAAACAGTACAAATACAAAAAGGGCATTCATTTAACTTAAAACAACATCAGAGAGATTCCCATTAGACTAAGTCATATTTCCCCCCGAGAGGAGATCTGATGTCCCTGTCTATTTTATCATCATTTGTCAAAGTTGTTCAATAGAAACTTAACAATAAAAAACCGAGACAAAGAGAGAGAGATCCATTACCTCGAAACCTCAGATGATTATGCTTTTCATAGTGAACCACTCAAAATATATTTAATACCATTTCTAACAAAACCCAGTAATCCAAAAACATTGGTATTTCGATCATAAAAAATACCCATCGAAGATTTTAATTACCTCGCAGAAAGCAACTAACAATACAAAAGTTTGCCAGGTATTTTTCGTCAACCAATTTCACAAATATAAACTCAAAACAATTCAATAAAATAAATCAAATGAGGGAAACCTCCAGTCGAACCCGTGTTCCCAAAATCATAGCCCGAACAACCACATAAACACTGCCCAGTCAGTCGAGTTTTGAAATTGGGTGAGACCTAGCGGCCCCACGCGAACCAGCCGGAGCCACCCCACGTTGAATCTCTATCGCCGTTCGTCGAGCCACCACCACGCGGTCAATCGAAGGAGAAGGGTCCGATAGATTTCTGAAATTGGAGTAGAGAATCAGCCACGCCTAGGGGTGGGGCGCCGTCGTCCGTCGGTGCGGGTAGTCGCCGGGAAACGCCGCTGCTACGGGTTGCTTCCGCCAACGACTGAAGGAGGGGTGCTGCGCAAATCGCCCGATTTCTAGAAGTTGGAGAAGAAAGAAGGAAGAAAAATGAGAAACTGGTGGAGATTTGATATAATTAAACAAATTATAATAATATCATCGAGTCGGGTATTGGATTGGATCATGTATTGACCTAACGGGAAAGACCCGTTAATCTAGACTTACCCAAGTCTTTGCCTATAATTATAGATTTCTCTCTTAGTTATATGTGAAATGTATCATGTGAACGATATTTTCAATGAACTACATTAAACTAACCTACATTAAATTAGTTTATCAAGTTGGTAAAATCTTACTATTCACATGAACCGTAACTACACCTTACAAATAATATTAAATGTACATTTTTTTTTTTTTAAATGTTCGTCACTTACAAATAATATTAAATGTACATTTTTTTATAAATGTTCGTCGCTTAGTAAATGTTCATCAATTCTTGCTCAATAAATATGGCCATAAATTTGATTTTTTATTAGTATGTTATTAATAGAGATTCCCTACTTTTTATAATATTTTGTGATCAATGTTCATCACTTTGAAAAGAAACAAAATCCAAAACAGATCATTTGCAATTCAAACAACCACACTACATATTTTCTACGTCATGTCATTCAACTGGATCATCCAAAACCTCTATCGTTTCAGTTCTCAATCCATACTCGATAGATTAATTAAGGTGGCTATATGAAATTTGAGATCCATTAACAAATTTTGCCCGTTTTCTTCAAGGGGGACCGTAAGAATATATGTAGGGATGACAATAAAATCGGTTAAAATAGGGACTCGTTCACCCCCGCCCCAACGGGGATGGGGGCAATTATGGAATTGTGGATTTTTGCGGGGGCGGGTATGGGGATGGGAATAATATTTACTAGTCGGGTACCCGTCCTCGTTTGAAACTCATTTCAAACCCGCATATATTATTATTTAAATATTAATTTTTTTTATATTTTGAACTATTTTTAAATGTAATAGATTAAATTTTGTAATGCTATTTGAATTTTTCTTGTAATTTTTTTTTTATATTTATGTAGACCTAAAAATCAAGCTTCGTAATTTTTTTTTTATTTTTTAAGTAATAAAATTTAGGCAAGATTCAAGCGGGTATGAACCGGGTATACGGACGAGGGCGTGTGCTGTCTCTTATACACATCTAGATGTGTATAAGAGACAGGTACAAGCGGGTATGAACCGGGTATACGGACGGAGCAGGTGCTGTCTCTTATACACATCTAGATGTGTATAAGAGACAGGGATTATCCGTGAAATAAATAGGTCGTGTTTGCATGTATTACTCAAGTAACTAGTCAGATTATCCGTGATCAAATAACCAATTGCATTGGATTATCCGTGAAATAAATAGGTCGTGTTTGCATGTATTACTCAAGTAACTAGTCAGATTATCCGTGATCAAATAACCAATTGCATTGGATTATCCGTGAAATAAATAGGACGTGTTTGCATGTATTACTCAAGTAACTAAACATGTCGTGCTTGAGGTTGTGTAAAACATTATATCACGGCCCATGAACTTACGGTACGATGTGATTGGCACCTCTAACTCCACTATAGTTGTTTCGGGATGAAAAGACAAGTGTCAATATTAGCTCGGGACATGATGCCGAGGTCGGGACCCTCTATAGAACTTGGGGGTGAGCCCGGACCTAATGTATAATTTGAGTTCGGAGGTAAATAAAATGATTAGTTAAAAATCGACCTGAAGTTTACTATCATTGACTTCGGCGCTTTAACACCTGAGCTCGGGACCCGATGCCAGTTACCTGAAATAGCTCGGAGCTCGAGGCCCGAGGTCAGTTATCTAAAATAAACTCGGGGTATAACGTCCCTAATTTTGCGGAAATCCTAAAAAAGTACAATTATAAATAAATAATCATAAAGTTAACGGAAGGTAATTTATTTTCTAATCAAATCCTTACTCTGTCGATTTTTTTCCAAATACTAACTTAAGGATCGGAGGGGGTTCATCGGAAAATCCTTCCGATCCCCGTCTGACGTTTCTTTTAAGCGCAGGTCTTATCAACCAAAGGGAGCAGGTCTCCTCATTCTGGAGTCTTGAGTCATCAAAGGTTACTCTTATTTTGACGTGGTAAAATAATAGTTATCAAATCCCTTTCTTATATCATCTTCCCTAGATTCTACTACTTATTTCTTACATACATGACCATCAACTACGATTCGGATCACGATGATTTGAATATGCTACCTCTCGAAAAGATTCTCAAGCCACTATCTCCATAAACCCAAGAACAGAAAAGTGATAATGTGGACAAGTTGAAACTATATAAAAACAAAAGGAACATAGGTAAAAGATGGTCTATCAAAAACAAAAAAAAATGCATCAATCACCAACTTTTCAGTGACTACTCAACCTCTGAACAAGTCAAAAAAATAAAATAATATGTTTTGTCAGGAAAAATCTGCAACTGAACATAAATGCAAAAGATCTTGCATCCAGATCTTTCTTGAAAATATTTTCCTCAACAATTCAAAATCCAGCTTAATATCTACAACATAGTTTCAAATACCGAAATACTTCATACATACTTTAATCAAACAAATACTCACAACTAATAAAACAAAACTCCATTAAGCAACACAATCCAATGGGACCAACGAAGATGCTAGTATTGATATGGAAGCCAAGTGCATGATTGATAGATGCAGCATATTTTCCTACAAGTGTTTCGAATCAAAATAAATATTGCACTTAACTATAAAAAAGTGTTTAAAAATATCCCCTTATTTCAAATATCCCTTTTGAATTATCTTTGTTTCACAACCATTCCTCAATAGGTGCAATTTGTAAGATATAAACAAATGTCACGAAGATAATTTTTGTAACTCACAGGTCACCATACCAATAGAAGTGCCCAATTCATCTGATAGCTAATAACTATGAGAAGTTCAAAAAGTCGTTAACACAAGCCTACAGTCATTCAAAATAGAAGGTCTGATACAAATTGAAAATCTGTGGCAACTGCATGGAGAAAGACACTCATTCACATCAAGGGCACATAATCTGAAAACATATATTACGCCAAGCAGCTAGGTTGAGCAGAAAATAAAAGAGGGGAGAGGGAAAAAAAATAGAGATTCAGTCAATAAACCAAAATACCTCAAAGTCATAAGCACACACCAAACAGCATCTGCTAATAAAACAAATTTATTCCCAACCTCACAAGTGTTGGAATATACAAAAAATACTCAGAAAGGATCAGAAAATTAAAAAAAAATAAAAAATAGCCAGAAGTTTAACTCAGTAGTGATGGACTACTCGGCCAATAAATTGTGATTCAGATGTCACCATAGCAGCACTTATATCACTTCTGGTGCATATATACAATGAAACAACCCTCAAGCTGCCAACCATGTTGAGGCTAAATCAGTACTTTAAAAGAATTTACATGCATGATATACATCTTAGCCTAACAAATGAATCATCCAAGATAGTCCAACTAAGGATATGAAATTTCACCTGTTTAAACAGTCCAAACTAAGTAGCTGCATATGATCTGCTTAACCAAGTCACCTAGGTGGCAATAATATTCATATCTATCAATTAACCAGAAAGCTCCTTTAGTAACACAGTTATAGATGGACCTTCATGATTATATCAATAATCCCAAAAATTAGAGGGAGTTAGAGAGAGAGAGAGAGAGACCAAAGTTTAACCTAATTACAAAATCCCCTGGTTATGTTTCAAAACTATGAAGTCCCCCTCAAGATTTGTTTTTGTTTTGCAAATACCCCTTTCAGTAGGTTAAATTTGATGAACAGAAATATATCAAAGGGTATTCGTGATTTTGAAATAACTGGGTTTTTTGTAATTAGGCTAAACCTCAAGGGCAGCATTTGTTTATCCCGGAGATTAATAAAGCTAGATCTGTCAGCAGTGAAAACCTGATAACTATTCTCTCTTGATAACATAACTACAAGTGAGGTCAGATGTCGATATGAAACATTGTAATTATATAACTCAAACATGTCGAGCACGACAGGCCTCAGACAAGCACTAAGATGACAATTTTATATATTCAAAAACAACAAACATATTACCAGAAAATTTAGCAGGAAAGTCAGCATAAAGTTTCACTCAAGATACTAGCTCAGGAAATCCTCATTTATCCATTTCAGCTGCCACCAGGAAAGACAGATCACATTAAACAGATATCAAAAGTACATTAATCCAGAACTATGAAAGGTCTAGTAACTTGTAACAATAACATAATAACAAATAACAGCTAAATGTATCGAGAAGTTTAATTGCCGATGCCCTTTTTAGCTCGAAGCGACTCAAGAGCCTTCTCACGAAGCTGTATTTCAAGCTTTTTCTGATCAGACTCTGTATCCTGAGTGTAGCTTGCTCGTGGATCTTTCCTTCTAACACTTTCGTCTTCGGAGTGGTCTGACGACAAACTACCAGCATCACCTGACTTTAATCGTAGCTTTTCTGAATGGCTTCCGTACTTTTTCCGGCGTCTATCCTCTCGCCGTTGACGCCGCTCTTCTTTTTTCAATTTCTTTCCTTCTTTTCTCCTCCTTTTGGCTTCCTTCCTCCCCTCGTAAGAATCATTGCTAGAATAATCATCCGATTCTACCTCTTGTCTATGAGACTTCTTGTGCTTCCTCTTTTCTTTTACTTTACCTCTGTAATTGTCACTTCCCTCGGTGGGAGAATCAAATCTACCATTCTGTTCAGACTTCCTTGACACCTTGTGTAAACCTTCCGTTTCTGGTGATCGATAATCACCCTTGGTATCATATGCCCGAGCTATTTTCTTATCCTTGGCTCTAACAACATCATCATGTGATTCCATTCCTTTCACACTCAAACCAGTTGCTTTAGAAGTTGTTGACAATTCTTGTCGTTCACGATGTTCTTTATGACGCATCCTGTCAGGTATCAGGTCACTGTACATAGACATTCACAAAGAACATATATTAAATTAGGTCAGTTCCAAAACATCATTAGACCAAGACAAAACGTGTTGCAACAGCAACCTGCTTGGCAGTTGGTGATACAAATAATTTATATTTATTATTTCTATAGCTGTCTTTTATTTAGATTAATACTTAGGGTTGAAATGAAGAGATAGGCTGAGCTTTTGTTCCGGAGTCCTAATGGGTTGGAGTCTAATTATTTTGTTGGTTAAGTTTAGGGTTGCAGTCTTTTAGAGTTACCGAGAGATAAAAAAATAGAGCAGATTATCTCTGCTTGGATAGGAAGTTCACTTCCTGAGGAAGCGCTTGGGACAGACTTCGTCTATTAAATTGTTACTATTTTCTATTCGATTTCAATATTAATATTATATTCTTATTTATTCTTTCCTTAATCCCTTAACTCTATCAGTTGGGCCTTTTGTGAAGAGTTGAGTGAATCCTTATGGGCCGAAGATCAATTATTGTAGTCTCCAATCTCCCTAAGAAAACGTGAAACAATGCTGAACTCAGAAACTTAACTGATAGAAGTTAAAAGGTTCATCAATGATCAAATAATTGTTTATCTATCATGGGAAGTGCAAAAATCATAGGTAGATAAATTTTAAACCTTCGTTCTTCACTACAACTTCTGTCCCGTGAAGCATCTGCTACTGGAGGTGATAATTCTCGCTCTTTTCCAGTTATATCATCCCGATCCAGCATATCCCTCTGTGGTGACCTCAGAGATACTACGGGCCTGCGTTCACTGTTCTCAGCAGGGGGGTCAATTCTTTCCTTGGGAGAAGCATGACGAGCAGGAGAATATTTCTCATGCCTTCTGCACAAGGGACAGAAGATAATTACAGCTAAATCCATAGGAGATAGATCAACTTTGCAACACATTCGCTCTGAGAAGCAAAAACTTAATGATCTTCACAAAGTATACTTGCTGCTATGATTTGGCATTTGTAAATCTATTCAGTACAAAATGTACACAACCATAATTGATCTTTAATAAACATATGAAATATACAAAGACGACCACCTCTTTAAGACAATCGCCCAGATGATTTATTATATCTAGCCCCTTGGGCAATGATACCTGAAATGCCTTAAATACATTTTTTCATTGAGTTGCTTCTACCACATTTGCTACTCATGGAAATAAAATGAACATTATATATGTGTGTGTGTGTGACAGAGAGAGAGAGAGAGAGAGAGAGAGGAAATTTGCAACAGAGTTGGGTATTATTAAAAAAATCCCCTACACCTAACAACACAACCTAAATGCCAAGCTATAATTTGGCCTTGCCTTTGTAATGTTTGATCAACTAGCTTTATTCAGGTTTGCATAAGGATAGGTCAGGGACGGGAACAAAGAACTGGAAGCCAAAAGATGAAGCAAAAACGTGATTTTCTTGTTCCGAACTTAATTATCATTGGAGGAAAGATGTGAGATGTTATTATAATGGAATTTAGTTTATTGCCTGGTGCAATAAGAATATAACACCTTTCCACGTGAAGGACACAAGATACAAGCTTCTTAATCTAAAGTGGATTAATACAAGCACAGTTTACATAACAAAAGAATTACTTGGAAGTGTGTCCTTTTGACTTGTCACTTCATTTAAACATTATGTTTTTTTCATCTGTATGATTGCACTGAAATAGTAAGAAATGAATTCATTAATCAGCTTATTAGTTCTGGACATCACACAACCAGAATGACGCCCATTCCCCAAATAACTGATACAGGTTCGGCAACCAAAGCATCTAAAATTTGAAACTACCAGATCTCTCGACAAGGCCCTTATAAAAATAAAGAGAGGTCTGAGATTGTATGGGTGAAATTATATGTACCTGGCTCTTTCTCCGCGAGATTGTATGGGTGAAATTGCACTTTTAGCAGATCCTCTTCTGACTGGTGAAAGAGAATTGCGAAGGGTATCAGAGGGTGAACTCGATTCTTGTGGAGAATATCTTTTTCGACCATGCATGGAGGACCTACGACGAACTGGAGATGCAGATTGCTGACCCGGAGAAGGCGGAGAACGCTGGTACCTCCTTCTTGCGGGAGATGGTGACTGTTGACGTGGAGATGGTGACCTGCGACGTCCAGAAAATGGAGATCTACCTCTAACAGGAGAGAGTGAGTTGCCTTGCTTAGGAGATGGAGATCTTCGCAGCTTAGGAGATGGGGACCTACGTCGTACAGGAAATGGCGATCTTCGCCTTAAGGGCGACCTGGACCTATACCGCACTGATGATTTCCTAATTGGTGTCCTTGATCTACGCCGCACAGGGGTACGTGATCTACGACGCAGGGGTGAACGAGATATATGACGCCGTGGAGAACGAACCCTATTTCGAGCAGGGGAAGGAGATCTGCGTCGTGGATGAGATGGAGATAACTGCTTGGAAGATCTACCCCATGGTGGAGAACGCCGAGAAATATGCCTCCGCTGAGGTGTCACAGACCTTTTTGGTGAAGAGCGATATCGTCTTTCCGAGGAAATGGAGCGACTTCTTGGTGGTTCTCCAGAAATGCTTCTTACCCTTCGCCTTTCACTATGCAAACAGATTAGAGGTTGATATCCAAGGAGAAAAAAAAGAATGATAAACTATCTTACTAATAAGCAAAAACCTACTGAGAATAACTCCCAGATTTAGTGGCTAAAATCATAAAATTACAACAGATCAACTCTTGTAAAGAAAACCTACCCTGAGTAGCCTCTAGAGTTGGGGGACCTGCTACGAGACGTTGAACGCTTCCGTCTGCTCACAATAAGAAAAGGCTAATTAACTATCCGTACAAGGTGAGAAAGATAATATTTATTCAGTAGCATAAATCACTAATGTTTATCATAGCCAACATGCATACCGCAAAGATGGGGAATGGTGAGATGAATCCGGAGAATGTGAATCCCTGCTCAGATGGAAAAAAATATATATATCAACAGCATGCAGTTTTTTAGGTAGTTTGGGTTTTCTTTCCCTTCCTTAGCCATAGCACATGTGATTTGAAAAGTAATAGTTGCCAAAACTAGAGATAAATTGCTATGGTAAATGGTAAGCTAATAAAAAGTAAGAGAGAACTAGAAAGAATCATTTTAGTGCCAATAATGTTCAGCATAATGATATTTTAAGCCTTTTCTGGACAAAATATATGGTTGATAGTTTGGCATATAACTTGGACAATCCTTCGGACAGAAGAACTAAATAAAGAAAGAACAGAACAGACGAACACTTTCTTAGTAGTGTGTGTTCTATAGCAGTATGGACCTCACACAGAAAGTGCCATCCACTAACAAGGTTTTTCTCTTCACTTCATTAGTATTATTTACACCTCTTTGTTCTCCATAAGTTCAACAAACTGGTAAAAGTGACATGAATGAGCACTGTAACCAAAAAATCAACCAACTTATGTTGTGAATAATAAAAAGTACATTTAACTAAATCAGAGTAAAAAAGAAAAGACATATATATAAAACACTTTCCAATGCATTCTTCCAAGTATTGTCGCACCCGAAGCCCGGAAAGATGCAATGATATTCAATAATGGGTGATTTGATACTCTTTTAAATGTTAACAAACAACAACTCGCAGTTAACTTTAGCAAGAACATTTTCTACACCAATAACACATCATGAAACTCAATAACCAGGCTCTCTCTATTGCAGGGTCTGGAAGAAAAAAATCAAGCAACTAAAGGTTGGATCTCTAATCAAACCCATGACATAGTTGGCAAGCATCAATACATCGAGTGTCATAGCAATATAATAGTTCAGGGAGGTCATATCTTAATTTCTGACAGTACAAAAATCTGGTTTATAGTAGGAGGGAGCGAAAGCAAAAGCGCTGAGAAGAGGGGTTCTTCTCCGCACTTTAGCTTTCGCTCCCTCCTACGATAAACCAGTGCAAATCGATCTCTAACAGGTCTCTACACAAATATGACAGTAAAAGTGTTTACTGCAATAAGTATTCATGTAATCTTTTCATTGCAATGTAGCCAATGAAAAGAGTACACTGGATGTGATTTGATTAGGAACTACCTAATGCATTTTTCCGAGTGTCTTGTTCTCTGGCCGCTCCTAAAATTAATTCATACACTTTGAAGTATCTAAACTTCTATGCAAAACTTCCCACATCTTGCAGCCATAAAATTCAGCCTACATATTTCACCTTTTAGTATCAATTATCTAACTGGGTAGACATAGACCCCAGACCACCACTCTATATCAACATGGACAAAAGAAATTAGTTGTCTGACGATACTGTAAAGAAGAACACAGACAAGTGAATGGATCATAAGTATCACCACATAAAGTCAGTCAGTTCATATTCTTTCCTTCAACAGATCATAATCTCTAATGGACAGATGAATATGAGGATGAGTACCACCACCGAAAATTTGAGAAGTCCAAAAATCGACAGATGGCTAAATTAGTTGTCACCTAGCACTGGGTGCTGAAAAAACATCTCTAAACAAGAGAATATATTCTCAGAATGGAGACAAGAAATTGAACGGTGGAGAGAAAAGAATTTGGTTTTCCTCTTGCTGGTGTTATCTTGCAGGAAAAGGTTTTTGTCCAGCAGAAAGAATAGAATATACTGTGTCCAATAATTGAGGTATTCAATTGCTTAATATTAATATTCCATTCATACAAACGTGTAAGAGAAAACCAAACTTTCTTTGACCTTTTCAATCAGCTGTAAGAAACCACAGCCTTAAATTTCTGCTTGGAGCGAAAAAAGACAAATTTCACTTCAGTAATCAACCATGCCCTTTTAGCTCTATGTTAAAATTCAATCCCTACCAAAAGCATTATTAAGAAGCAAAACTCGAATTGGAGCATCAATCAATTATACCTTCTCCGGCCATTTCTCTTATAACGTTCTTTCTCATCTGCTGGCTTGATGCTAGACCCCCCAGCATCATCCTTCACATTAAGCTCCAACTCAGTGTGCTTATCTCTTGGTCTTGCACCATCACCGCCCTACAGCAGTTTGAGGTAAAGGATATGAACCGAAATAATTGCAGAAGCAGAAGCAAGCTGAATGCAATGAACAGAAACCAAAGTTAAGGAAAAAGGAGTAGTTCTAAACAATTGAACTCTTGCATGGAAACATTATCACTTACCATCTTTATGATCTCCTGCTCAACTTCTTGCTTCTCCTTCTCCTTCTTCCTTTGAATTTCATTAACTATACGATCTGTCTCTGCCTGTAATTTTGAAAACACATTATCGGATAAAGATGAAACCATTATCATAACTGCAAAAGACTTACAAAATCAACACACGAGACCAACCTTCTTCTTCTTAGTTTCATCTTCTTTCGCATCTAAAAACTGTTGGGGGACACCACTCACGTTTTGCTGTGCACTCAGAAGCAGTGCCCAGAGCTCCTTCATAAATTTCCCTGTATTTCTCTCCATAAACCCAGTGAGTGAAATCTGAACCTGCTTTCCATTAACTGCCTGCATCCAATCAAATCAGCACATTGTTTATAAACATCAGATATTCTCCAGGGCTAAAATAAAGAAAATTACAGTGCCTCTTCTGCTTCAGAAAATGGCAAAGTTCACATGATAATCAAAACAAAATCGCATCTTATGACAAAAAGAATATGAAAGTTCTGTCATAAGACAACGAGAGCCCGTCGATAAAACATGCTGTTGTTGAATTTAAGAGCTATAAAAACAACATGTTGCGCTAGGATAAGCATTCAATTTTCTTCTCTACAATCATGAAAGCAAAATGTTATTCCAATATTACCTTTCCCTCCAAAAGACCATAAATAAAATTGATAAGCACTTCATCTTCAAAACCAATAAGCTCAGTTACACGCTTTGCAATCCATGGCCTCATAACATCCATCGTCACTTTTGTCATGTCCACCTAACCAACAAAATTTAGGGCAATAATAACAATAACGATCAAACATACCACTCCATTCCACCATGAAGTAGGATAACAAAACAAACAGAACATGTTCAGGAAACAGTCCATTTCATGACATCTGAATAATTGTTATTGGTAAAAATGGGAATTCTTCTTCCCTTGTGCTTCACTAGAAACATGTGCCATCCATTTTTTAAAATTTTATTAAGTCTACACTAGCACGTATACTATCCTTCGATAAGCAAATGAATAGTGACATGAATTAGACGAAATAGTCGTGAAATTGAAACCCCAGGC
>BMAC01000237.1:1660435-1705679 GCA_014905375.1 Phtheirospermum japonicum
AGTAGGGTTGTACTCTTTTTCCTTCGACCAGGTTTTGTCCCATTGGGTTTTCCTGACAAGGTTTTAACGAGGCAGCATTTTTAAGGTCATTCAAGGGGGAGTGTTGCAATTAATTAATTACCTTAAATTATATATTATATGAATGACCATCCTACCCCTAAACCCTAATCTTGTATCTATAAAAGGGACTCTAGTCCTCATAATAAAATACACCTTTTGATCACTCTCTTCTCTTACTCTCTCACTCTCCTCTCATTTTCTCTAGTTTTACAACAGTATTACATTTATTAAGAAAATCATGTATTTTATTAATTAATGGGCCTAATGTGCTTAACGGGTCGGATTAAATAAATTCAGCATTTTTGCTTATCGTGCCCATCATACCGTGCCATACTTTTTGTGTTTTTATCGTATCGTGTCGTGTTCGTGTTTAGATTATAGCCCCGATAAGCTTATCGTGCCGTGTTCGTGTCTATGCTTCGTGTCGTGTCTTATCGTGCTGGCCCGATAAGAGGCCCAACACGACTGATTTGTCATCCCTACTTTTAACTCGAGTTGTGATGCTTTTACTGCCATTTGAGATACTTGTACATAAACTATATTATGTGATACTATTACCTAAAAATTGTGGTACTTTAAAATAAATTTGTGATACTTTTTATAGTAATTTTTGATAGTACATATAGAAATAAAATATACAATATTTATACGTGAGTTGAGATACTTTTAACTTAAATTATGATACGTTTAACTAAATTTGTGATACTTTTACTGTAATTTGTAAATATATTAAAATGGAAACATCATATTAATTTTTAATAGTTTAAATGAATTTTTTAAAACTTTTGGCTAGATTATGTGATGCTTTTAATGCAATTTACAATACTTTTGTTCATAACTACAATACTCTGGCTGGTGATATTCTTACAAATTAATGATACTTTTAGCCACAATTTATATAATATATATATATATAATATATATATATATATATATATATGTGTGTGTGTGTGTGTGTGGTGTGTGTGTGTGTGTGTAATCACAAATTTTCTCCAAACCTTCCCAATCACCCATCCACCCCACCCCAAACCCTCACTTTTGTAGACACATCAAACACGATTCACATCCCAAAATCTTCATACTTCACGAATTAATAAAATAAATTAATTACAAAATTAAAACCCTCTTGTACACACTTCATATCCCCATAATCTTTCTAGCTTATGAACTACTCCCTCCATCCACAAAAGATAGGGGAGTAGACAAAAATACGGAGGTTAAGAAAACAAAATAATTGGAATTAGAATTGTAAATAGTTTGCTATTTATTTTACTTTACCATTAACATTATAGTATCCCAATAAATAAAGTAAACTAAATAGGGGCATTTTAGTCTTTTTTGTGGTATTCTATTTTTAAAAACAAACATGTGTATCTTTTATGGACGAAAAAAATGGAAAACATGCCTATCTTTTGCCGACAGAGGGAGTAATAAACTAATTAATTACAAAATTAAAACCTCTTGTAAAATTACATGCCATGAATACAAATTTGAGCTTAATTAGCAATATTGGAGTTGTCTCTACCATTTTTGTAATTCACAACAGGAGGTATGTGAAGTGTCTGCAACCATTTTCATAATCAGCAATAAATGCTACCATTTTCTCAATTCACACATGAAAACACGCAACAGAAGGTAGGGGAGTGAGAGATAAGAAAGGTAAAAAAAACTACCATCGACGGATTAATTTCGACACAAATTCAAAAAAATTGAAAGACCTATGGTGATCGGAATATTAGATCGAAAATACAATTTTAGATTTAGAATAAGGAAGCCGAGATGATTAAAATAGTATAATTTATTTTAATTCCACCACCGCAAGTGGTGGTCGACGGTCGAGTAATTGTCATCGGCGGTGTGAGTATGAGAGTGAAAGAAATAATAAGTAATGGGGCTGGGTAGATGTGAATTGTGATTGTATTTTTTTTTCTTTTATAGTTAGGGTTAGGGACGAGCGGGTCGGGCAGTGGGTTGAACAAATGGGCATGATAAAAATTGGTCTCATACCTCAAGTATTTGTGTTAGATCACAATACACACAAAAACTAGCACGTCGTAGTTTGGATGAACATTAACAAAATAATAAGACTTTGAATTCTTGGTTATATCAGTATATCACGCATTTGACAATTTAATACTCATTCCTAGTAAGACAAATTAAATTCAATATATAACTAAGAGTATTCTTAAACAATTTCTGCATGTACATATTATCTATATCTATACCTATATATCTATAAAAAGTCTAGCGTTTCTAAAAATATTTCTCAAAATTTTCGCGCTCATTTTACTTACTATATGTAGTATACATATTTATTATTTATATAATTATTTATGTAAATATTCTTTTGGAGATATTTCACTTACTATTTGTAGTATACATATTTATTATTTATATAATTATTTATGTAAATATTCTTTTGGAGATTATGATTTATGTAAAGAAGATATTAAATATATAGAAGAATTATGTGTAATAATAAATAAAATCTGAGAAAAATAAAAATAATATAATTTTTTTTTCAAAAAAATGTAAAATATAAAAAATTACTTAAAATAAATATATAAATATATGTAAATAATTAGTTAATAAATTTGAAAAACACAAAAAAGCAAAAGTAAAACATAAATATTTTTTTAAATGCTTTAAATAAAATTGGAAATATTAATAAAATCATATAGATAAAAATATAAGAACTTATAATTAAACTATAAATATTTATTTAATAAATATGGAACAAAACCAAAAATTCAATAATCAAATAAAATTAAAGATAAAATTCATAAAATAAGTTAAATTAACTCAAAAAAATCATAATTAGATTCTATAAAATTATTTTAAAAAAAAAGGAGAATCGATAAAAATATAAAATAAAATAAAAATAATAATAGCAACTAAAAAAAATTGTGTGTGTGTGTGTGTCTAAGAAATATGAAAAATAAATATAAATATATAATATATAAATAAATCTAAATAATTAGTTTATAAATCTGCAAACCCAAAAAAGTAAATCAAAATATAAATATGTCAAATGATATGAAATAAATTTGTTTTTATTATAAATAAACTATAATAACTTATAATTAAATTATAAATAGTTATTTAATAAATACAAAAAAATAGTAAACAAACCAAAAATTTGCTAATATAATAAAATTAAATATGAATTCATAGGTACAAAAAAAGTACCATTAAATTATAGAAGATTATTAACTAAATATAAACAAAAAATAAAAGATTACAAGAAATATAACATAGTATAAACAAAATTGGGAAAAAATAAAATGAATAACAAAAATATAAAAATTTATAATTTGATTTTGAAAAGTTATTTAATAATTTTGTCAACTAAAAAAGGAAAAGAAAAAAGATCATATGAGTACAACTAGAAATTTGATTCAACGAAAAAAAAAAAACAGTAACAAAAACTTGTCTTTTCTTGCATAATTTTATTTGTTGACCAGACCAGGTGATACGAGGACAAATCTAATAGCGTCATATTTTTAATTTTCTATATGTGACTCGAGTAAAACTTGGATGACCTAAACTTTGACCATAAACGTGTCACAAACTTTATAATGACATTTCTTTTTCTTTTTTTTTCTTTAAAAATTAAAAAATTATATTATGAACATAAGTGAAAGGTAAATAACTTTATACAATTGTTTGATTAAAATTTGAAATAAAAATTATAGGTGGGCAGAACAAAAAAATGATTATATAATCGCATAATATAAAGAATTCAATAAATTATTTTAAAATTCTTAACTAAATAAATAATTTGTGACTAATTACTATGACTTTAAGTATTTAACATTAGAAATCCACACATAAATAATTTATTACTCTTGGCTATATAATTACTATCCTATAAACTGAAATCTATATATAAATTTTAATTTATTATCGGGTTCATCAACTGACACGATGACTTGGTGGTTAATTACTCAATGACTATCTCGAGTAAATTACTGGGCTGATTAAAAAAAATAACTAGAGTAAAACCGAATACAAAGGCCCTCAATTAAAATTTTAATACGATTCCTCATTTATTTGAGTTTTTTTTTGTAGTATTTTTTATATTTTTACAATATTTATATATTTATTTTTTTATTTTCTAGATTTAGGAGATGATTTTTTATAATATAATATTAATTAAGTATATTACTTTCTCTTTTAAAATACTTTAAGATTTATTTTATTATATTTTATAACTTCTTGATCTTTGTTATTGTTTTATTATCAACTTTAAATAGATAAAAAACTATTTAAAATTAACTTTTATATATTTATTTAATTTACTTTATCACTATCGCCAGTTTATTCTTTCAATGTCTTTAAAAAAATATTTAAAAATTAATGATCATTTTATATATCTTTATTTGATTTCAAAATATTTCATATTTATATTATATTATTATATTATAATATTGATATTTATATTTTAGTTTATTTTAGAAATTATTAAGAACCATTTATAATTAAAACATATATGTGTTATATTTATTTAGCTAAATTCATATTTTTCTGTTATTTTATTATTTATATCATTTTAAGTGTGTTTTATTACTTTTAGGATTTAGTAAATGATTATTCAGGATTTAAGCTATTTTTAATTTATTCTATAGTATATTGTGAAATAAGATTTTATTTTATATTATTTAAACTATAACTATATTCATAATTTTTTTTTTAAAATTATTTGATAAGTATTTGTATATAAAATATATTTCTTATACATATTTAACATATTTCATATTCTTTTGTGATTTATTTTATTATTTTATAACATTTCTTTGTTTTTTCTTATTATTAAATAATTATTTAGAATTCATAATATTTTAATCCAGTTTTAAAATAGTTTAGGATTTGTTTTATATTATATATAATATATATGATTTTTGTGGCTTTTTAATTTTAATTTATTTAATATATATTTATAATCTAAATACAAATTTTTTGTATACATTTAGTTGATTTTATATATTTTTTTCAAGTTTATATTACAAGTATTATATTTTTATTGGTTAAAGGTTTATTTAATAATTATATATTTATATTGATATAAATTATATCTGAAATAAAATGTACAACAAAGTACGACTAAAGTACAACTAGATTATTCAGTTGTACTCAAACAAATTGATGTGATTGAATTATGACATAATCTAATGATATACTTTCGTGTACATGTTGACAAACAAGTACAACAGATACCGATAATTATAAAAGCCTAAATTTATTATAAGATCTCCACTTTGTCTTTGATACAAAGACTAAACAAGGAGATAGACTCAATGAATTGTAATACAAGTGACTAATATGATTGTTTCGCGACTAACTAAATGGGAGAGCTTGAAACTATTATCATGTGAGTTAAACTATAATTTGACGTATAATGTAGTATGTAAAACATTGTTTCATAATATATAAATGTGGAGTTATTTACCTTTAATATATTTTAGGGCGCGGATATAGGCACCCCATCTATTAATGAGTTTATCCCACTAAGAAAAAACCAACAAAATACTACACCCCCAAACACATCATCTTCTCTAACCCTTCGCCATCACTCAAACTATGCCATTATCATCGCCCAACACACCGTCGCCGCCAGCGTCGAATAGGAACAAGAAAAAACGTGATGGGTGGTGAAAGGTAAGTGATGGATCTGGGCAACCAAGGGTAAGAAACAGATGCAAAGTAGAGGTGTTCGTCTTTGGTTTCTCGAGCATATGTCATGTGTTTGAACTTTTTGATCGAACAATACAACGTTGTTTGAAAAAAAAATTGAACAAGCCTTAAAGGGGGCATTCAGATCAATTTTTCGAACATGTGTTTTGTGTACGAATCAGTTTTTCGCAGTTGCATTTCGTGTTCGAATCGATTTTTTAAACCTATATTTTGTGTTCGAAAGTTTGGTTCGAACGACTTTTTTCTAGGCATTTTTTTTCTTTTTCTTTCTTCAATGGCACGATGGTGGCAGCGTATTTCCGTGTACATGTTTTGTTTATGTTATTCAATAGATGGCGGCCATTGCAGTGGCGATAGTGATGGGCGACGGCTTGAGTGGTGGTGGAGAGTTGAAGGATATGAAGTGTTTTTGGGTATAGGGTTTAAGAATAAAATTGATATTTTTGTGATAACATTTGTAGTTGGGTGAACTAATAAATAAAATGAGGTGCGTATATCCACTCCCTTTGTTTTAAATCTGCTCGTGTTGACCAAATCGTGACTTGATTATTTTAAGTTGTTATATTATATTACTAAATTAATAATAATAAACTTACATCGAATGAATTTACACTATCCATTCAATTCGCTCCGTGCATCGCACGGGTTAAGCACTAGTTTGATGAAAATATTTGATAATTCTTCAACAAAGTCAAAACATAATTTTTGTATACAATATTGTTTTTTAGATCAAACAACATACAATTTCAGGACTATTTATATATGAAAAACTATTATGCGAAGACCAACTTAAATTTACTTAAAACATTAGGTTTTTATAATATGCACTTTATAAATTGTGTTCCTACGAAAGGTCATTGTCCAAAGTTCATATAAAAATAAATAAATTAGAGTATACATAACAACTGGAGTATAACTAAATTAGATTAGATTACATTTTGTAATTAGGTTTTTATATCCAATCTCACTCAAAATACTTAGAAATAGTTTGCATGTTAATATTCTTTTATAAAAATTAAGTGTTTTTGTTTTAATCTCATAGATTATGATAACGTACTAACATAATAAAGCAAGCCTGACCAACTATTTCTTTTACTATCAAAGAACATGCATATTCAACAAAATGAATACACCCCACAAGAAAGATTGGATGCAGTAAGTTTGTGGACATTTCATAATACATTAGCTTATTTAAGAATCTAAAAATTATCAGAATACATTACTTGTATTTAAAAATCTAAACACTTTGCAGAATGGTACATGCAACATATTCAAAAGGACCTTAATAACAAAAGGAACTTATCTTTTTACAGATGATCCGAACTAGAAACTGTGGTTATTGTGAATTCATCTCACTATTATCAGTCTAATATTGCACTATGGTCCACTGCTTTGGTTTACACTAACAATGAATAATATCAAAAATTGCAAAAATGAGAAACTAGACTCGAACCCTTTATTGTACAAAGAAATTTATAAAGAGGTGTTTAATAAAAAAAAATTAATACGAAGAGATTGAAAATCAATTGTTTCGGCTACTCATACATATTTACAAAAAAATCGAAAACTAAGTCCATTATTAAAAGATGCATAAGAAATTTGAACATAATAGGATAAAATCATAGTTAATTAACTCGAAAAATAAAAAATCTCTTAAATAATTGAAGAGAATAAAACCAAAACCCTTGTATATTATCGATCCAGTGTCATTTTAATTGGATAGTCATAGATCTGAGAGAAACGCGGAAGATGAAGTTTAGGGTTTGAGGTGAAATGAGGCCGAAATTTTAGGGTTTGAGATATGTATACTTAGATTTGATATCTTTGTAGCGCTTTGGTGTTTGTGTGTTGTCTACGATCGGTGTAGCTCAACCATGAACGGGGAGATGGTGGAGGATGGACAGAACTAGAGTTTCAAACTAGAGAGAGGGCAGGGTTGAGGGTGGATCTAGGATTTGGAGGGGGTGATGAAATGCTGCCAGAAGAATAGGGAGTGGGGCTTTTATACTAAGGATTTATTCCTCAAGATTATTTAGCATCATAGGATTCATGAGATCGTGTCCTAACCATCCGATCAGATTAGTTGTTTGGTGGGCTTGGACCCTTTAGTTGGCTTGGGCTTCTATTATGTGTTGGGCTGGATCGATATATATATATATATATATATATATAGGAAATGACTACGGTGCCGCGAAGGCACCATACCTCCCAGCCCCCCTGCATTTACATCCCTTGATCTTACCATTATTCATAACCAACTTTGGATCTAATGGTTCTGATTAAGTGGGGAATGGTACCTTCACGGCACCATAGAAGTCCCCATATATATATATAGGGTTGGGATCTTGTGGAAACTAACCACTATGTGGGAACTAAGAACCAATCTCAATCGTTAATTTTTTTTGATCAAACGGCCCTTGTTAACTGCAATATATAAGGTATGCTATATTAATGATATCACATGCACGCTTGTTTTTTTTTTGTTTATTAGAGGGCATCTTTGACATTTCTGATATCCCCCAAAATCAGCGGAAGATCCACCCTTGAAATCATTTGCGCTTTTTTGAAAAACAACCAAAATCTGGTTAAGTTGTTAAGAGTCTTCCAAATCAAAAGCATCCCAAAATAAATCAAAGCATCCCAAAAATTTTGCCATCCCACCCACCCGAGATAGCAAGCAGATTTCTAAGATCTCACTTTCATAACAAGAGTCAAGCGGGTCATGTCCTTAAAACCTAGAATCATTTACCATTAGGGTTAGATTTTGGTAGTCACATTGAAGCATTCGTTGGTCTATGTGATAGCAATTATGGGGAATGCAGCAATGGGAGGCGATGATGTGGGCCGTGCTAGAAAGCTATGAGCGAGAGGTTAGATCATTGGACTATTTATCATCTACTTTTGATATTTGATTGCAGGTCCGCGTTGAATGGATTAGTCTGGGTTTTACGAAATGGGGTTTTTGCGAAATGGGGTTTTATATTTAGGGTTATTGATTATTATTCTTTTAAAAAGCGAATGAAGGGTTGGTTTGTGCTAAAAATATGTGGATGCTCATGTAATGGTTCTTTTACGAATTAGGGTTTTATAATTAGGTATTGATATTCTTTTAGAAAGCCTCTAATGGGTTGGATCGTTCTAGAAATATGTGGATGCTAGAATATATTTGAGTGATTTCTTATTATATGTAGGAAGGTTGCTGCGTAGATTCAGAATTACGTAACATAAATGCTAAATTGAATGAGTATTCTAAAAAATATATAATTAAAGTGTGATGGAAAACATAATTAGTTGTATTCTAATTATAGGGGCAGTGTGGTAAAACTACGAGATGTATGTTAATTGTAGTTGAATTCTGGTTTATACGGGTGTGCTTAAAACTATGTAATTTATGCTTAAAAAAGATTGCTAATTATATGTAGTAAAGTCGTTGACTAGATTGAGGTTGCTGGTATTACGTAACTGTAATGCTAAAATGAATGAGTATGCCCAAAAAAAATATAATTAGAGTATGCTGGAAAACATAATTAGCAGTATGTACTTATAGGGGCAATATGGTAAAACTACGAGATGTATGCTGATTGTAGTTGAATTCTAGTTTATAGTGGTATGCTTAAAACTATGTGAATTATGCTTAAAAATATTGCTAATTATATGTAGGAAAGTTGCTGAGTAGATTGAGGTTGCTAATATTACGAAACTGAAATGCTAAAATGAATGTGTATGTCAAAAAAATATAATTAGAGTATGCTGAAAAACATAATTATCTGTATGCTAATTGTAGGGGCAGTATGCTAATTTTGATGGCAGTATGCTAAAACTATCAGAGATGTTTGCTAATTGCAGTTGAAGTCTGGTTTATTGGGGTATGCTTAAAACTATGAGATTTGTGCTTAAAATGCAAGCTAAATATAGGGGCATCTGCCTTTTGGTCCTTTAATCTGCTCATGGTCCTTTGTGTGGTTGATATATGTTCCGTAGGTTAATTTACAGCTATATGCTAATAATACAAAAATGATATACTAAGAACATAATTAGCAGTATGCTACTTATAGTTGACGGATGGAAAATTTCAACTATGTCGTCGTTTATATGCCACATTATGCTATAGATATTAGAATGTTGCTAATTATATTTGAAGTATGGTAATATAAATGTATGCTGATATAAATGGTAACTGACAGGCTGATAAGAATTTTCTATGAATATTCAAATTCTTCACTTTTTGGTTGATGCTTGTTGAGTGTCTATGTGTTGCAATACAATCTTTTTCATTAACTATGTGTCATTTCTTGGTTGATGCTTGTTAACAGTCTCTGTGTTGGAACACATTCTTTTTTTATTAACTACGCTAAAGAATTTATCATGGTGCTAGTTACATTTTTGAAGTATGGTAATTTGCATGTATGGTGATATAATGGTAACTGACAGTCTCATAAGAATTCTCCCTGAATATACAAAATCTTCACATTTATTGTTGATGCTTGTTAAGTGTCTCTGTGTTGCTACGCATTATTATTTTTAATTAATTATGAGTCATTTTATGGTTTAATTCTTATTTATAGATTGCTAAAGTAATTGTTAGGTTATTTTGTTATAGAATTCCTTTGACGTGTTCCTTGGGTTTACTGAATTATTTAGGGTTAGTGGATGCATGTGTAAAAGAAAAAAAATGATCATTTGTTAATTTAGGGTGATTATTTAATGTTATGGTTATATTATTGGTTCTTGGATCAATTAATTGTTGGCATCCTATTTGCATATTTGAGAAATATTAGTTTGCTAATATTCTTGATCATTGATGTTATGTATTTGTTTATTTGTGTGTTAGGTGTATGTATCTTATGTGATTATAAGAAAAATGATAATTTTAGGGCAATATTTTAATGCATGTAATATATACTAGTTCGAAAATCCGCGTTTACGCGGGCATACCGAGATAAAACATACTTTTACGGAGAATAATTGGGCAAATTAAAATAATGTCAATAATACAATTTATTGAAAGCGTTCACTTGAGATTCTGAAAAACCTCCTTGTAGACAACATTTGCGAACAGGTAACCGCAAATATACTGCAATAATAACTTTTATCGACAATGATAAACAGAACAATTGAAATATCAATTAAAGGATGATTTTTTTAAAATCCAAGGTCAACAAATAAAATTGACATTATTCCTTAGTAAAGTAGTTCACTAATACATACGAACTTTTATTCCATATTATAACAGTGCAACATTCACAATATAACAACTTTGAAGTAGATGGTTGTTGAAAAATCAGGAGGATAAATAAGTTCGAAAGCACAACGACTTCCGACTCTCAAATTGGTACGCTTTTAGAAAACCGCCTAAACCACATAGCATTGGTACCGAAGAATTATCCTTTTGTAATTCTACAGTCCAGTCGGTCAAAAAATGATTGAGTGTTGCTGTTGTCTCTTTCACCATTTTCGTCTCATGAATGCGTTCCATCCAAAAATCCATAGGAATAGGCTGGGAAATTTTAAAAAAAAAAAAAAATCGAAAATTTTAAGGATGTTGTATTGATTGTAATTTTAACCAATATAAAATAAATTTAGTTATTCAAAAAAATAAGAGCACTTACCAAAAAGCATTTTTCAACATGAGTATTTCCAATAGATATTTGAAATGATGAAAATGAACGTTCCCATAATCCAAATATAATTCATCGAACGTGGAAATATTTTTGAATTTTTTTTCAATGCCCAATTTCGAAAAAACTATTACATCGAATATCAATCCACCACGGTAGGTAAGGACCATTTGATCACCGAGTTCAATATTATTATGTCATGTAAATAGATCCAAACTGACGGTGAATTCGACTTTATCATCAATCATGCTCATTTCAACTGGCCATGAATCTCCACGCCAATTTCTTAGATCGAAGTACACAGGGAGTACATCTTCCCAAAATTTAGAGAAAGTGTCTGGAATAGTCTGTATAAGAATATCAAAATTAATTGGTAATTGGTTATATGCATATATATAAATTGGATTGAAATAATATCTGAATATTTTATACAACATTTTTTATATATCCGTAAAAAAAAAAAAGATGATAGTCAAAAAATACTAACCAATCTATTGGAGGTTGGGTATTTCTGGATAAATAATTTATTCCGTGGGCAGGAAAACTTCTGATAATATATATGACGATAAAAGAGAATTATTAAATAAATTTGATTTTTTTTTTTTATAATTTTGGAAATAGAGCTTCATATGTAGTGGAATAAATATAACTGAATCTTTGTTTGCAAACATGATGTAATTTAACGAAATGGTGTAAAAGAATAAAAAAAAACATATCAAACTGTGTTCAGCAGCATATTCAACACAAATGCTTTGATTTATTTGCAAGGTGGGGATGAGTTTTTGGATCCATTGTTTACGAATTATTACGTGTAATTGCAAAAAAAAAATGATATAATTTTGCTTGTACGAAGAAAGTGATTATACGTAATATATATAGAGATGATAATAAATTTTTGTCATCAGCATAAATGAAAATGATACAGATAAAACAAAGCTGTAATGGGTAAATCAAATATAATTTTATAGTAGATTAGGGACAAATTTATTAGTACATAGATTTTTCATCAATTAGGAATGTTATGAAGCTCATATTAAGGAAAATACAAATATGAATCTGTAATAATAGGGATTTGATTAGACAGTAATATTTATAGTGTTCAATAGAAGTATTAAAATATGGAAGAGAAATTTATTTTCAATGGAATGTATCATATTTATTTTTGATACGTTATCTGTCATACTAAGGAATTGATAACCTAAAATCAAATTTGATTGATAACGATCAAGCAAAATAATCGCTCAATTATAGATATTAATACATAGTTAATCAATTTATTATTGATATCGGTATAAATATATTACGTATCAGTTATGTATTACCATAATTCGAATTAAACAATTTATTGATCAAGTATATATTTAGTATGTATAAAACAGTTTTAGGTAAATTAATCAAGCATATTAGTAATCTGGGATTCTAAACAAATGTTGATATCAATATATTACGTACAATCCCTAATAATCCGATTTTATAAGATATATTATATAGAATCCCGTATAATCTGGTAATTTCAATTTAGCATTAATCACCAATCATATTTGATATTTGGTTTTAAACAGATAATATTTTCTGTCGTCAACAATTTGAAGACAATATTCTACATTAATATGCTTGATTGAGTTCTTTGTAAATATTGAAAATAAAATCAATCAACTAATATTGATAGACATAACGATAACCGTATTAATTTATTGTTAAATTAAGATTGACTAACAAAATCAATTACTGCTTGACTTAGATTTCTTAAAATATATAATAAGTAATACCATAATACTGTATTAAAACTGATTATGTAGCAATGGAAAAAAGTGAATTGTCTCACTTGCATTTATTTCTCAATATTGTACGTTTCGCCTTCTATATTTCGTATTTATAGCCTAATCATCAAAAATATTAATGAAGAAACAAAAAATTACCAATATTAATGAAGAACCAAAAATATGTCTCACTCGCATTTATTTCTCACAAATTACCAATATTAATGTCCCATGATGTTGGAATCTCTATGTCATATTTCTGAAACCAAAATATTTATACATTACACGCAAAAAACAACATTTGAAATTAAATGATAATTATATTGAAAAATTGAAAATACAAAATTATACAAAATTGCAATATAATACTGGAGAAAATAACAATAGTTAGTAATAGAAAAATACATTATGCTACTGTCTGCTCTAACTCCCTAATGGCCTTCTCGAGCGTTGTACTTTTCGGGCGAGAGCTCGATCCTTCCTTTCTTGGCATAGAGGCAACCTTCTGTACAAAGTGGAAAAACCACAAGCATAAACATAAAAAAGGAAGGATTAAATAGATACATAGGAATAAAAAAACATGCATAAAGCAATTACTCACCGGTGTTGGCAAGTTAAGATCAAAACTTGCTTCAAGTCCGCCTTTTTCTAAATTGTCGGCATCATTCAATTATTTTCCAGAATGGGATTTGCTTGCATGTGAGCTTTTACCATTTGACCTATGAGTTGAAGTATCCTGAGGTCCGCTCTCTTTCCCTTTACTACTACTATGGTTCTTTGATGAGAGAATTTCGGGCTTCGGCACGTCAATATCCTTATCCTTACGGATAACACCGTCAGTATGAGGATCTGCAATTTTCTTCTTCATTGGAACTTCGGAAGCATTTGCAGGAACAACATGAAATTGCATATCCTCACCGTGTACGTTGGGCATAGCCACTTTGTGAGACTGGCTAGTTGGGTTTTTCTGAATCAGTGATGATGCTTTTCGACCTTTAATTCCCGTTTTCACGATTTTATTCAGATTACTTCCATCGTCATTATTGGTCAAATCTTTGAGTTTCCTCTTTTTTGGCTGCTGACTTGTGGGTATGGTAGGTTCACTGCAGGGGGAAAAAAGGGTTAAAGGTAGCATAAAGACAAATGGAATACCTCGAAATTATGTGACGATGATAATGATGATAATTATTACGACAACTCATGAAACAGGAGGGCTTTTCCATAATAAGCTGAAATCAATTAGGTAGAATCAATATTCACTACACAAGCCCAACAACCAACTGAATAGCTTAAAACATGTCAACATATGTGCGTATAAAAGCATACAATGATTGTACAAAATAAAGCATAATTTCCAAGCAGTCAGAATTCATGCATTGATCACATCATTGTACCACCGACCATAATTTAATAAAGAAAGAAGCCACAATTTTGCATCACAAACAATTCAAGAACACATTCCATCGAGATCCGCATGCTCAAACAAAACACATATTAAAATGTGTGAATCAACAGATGTATAATTATGAATAAAAAAATATGCACAAATAAAGATGAAACAAAAGCGTAAGAATTAAATGCATATTCAGGAAGATATGAATCAATATCTGCAACTAATCTTCAAAATAATAATTTATAAATTCGCACAAATCAATCAATCTATAACAAATAAATTCTCACAAATTTATGCCAAATTTGCACAGATCTGTAAGAAGATTAAAATGAAGAATATTTTATAAATCAATTACAAATCAATCAATTAGGGCCATAATTCAGAAGATTCCAAATCACAATTCAACAGATCCAAACTTTAGAAATATGGGCAACGACGAAATCAACAAAACCGGGCAACAATTCAACAGATTTAAATTTAGAAAACAGATTTTTTTTAACTCAATTTTATAAAGAAAATTGTGAAAACATAAATAGAAAAACTAACCATGGAGTGATTAATGGGAAAAATCACAACTTTAAAAAAACTTGGCAGCAACATCACCGTCTCAGATTGGTTTAAAAGGAGGGATTCACCGTTGTATCTCCAGGGAAGTTGATGGAGGGATTCGCCGTTGTACAACTTGTGATTAGGTTTCTATGTAACAACTTATTAATGAGGGTTAGGTTTCTAAAGTTCTGACGGGATTATTCTTAATGAGGGCTAAACAAAATAAGAAAAAAAAAACTCTATTATATACCCTAGACCAAAAACTATAAAAGAAAGTAAAAAATAGAGATTTTTTACAAATTGACACATAAGATTTTTGATTAATAAGAAAAAGACATGTGTAAAATGGAGGCATAAGGAGTTGACACCTCATCAAGGTGTCAACAGAATTAACAAATAGGGGTTGATATGCAAAATATTAGCGGTGTGAAAAAAATGGTTGTTATGTTTAATATTGATGAATCGATGGTAAAGGCACGATTGTGAAATAATTTTGTGTTCGAGATTTTTATTGTATGTAGCATTCATTTGAGCTTGATGCATGTGGTGTGCAATAGGAAAGTTGGGAATCAACATCGGAAGGAGGGGCAAGTTGATTGGAATAACCTGCCCTGGGGCAGTGGCATGCAGTCCACTGGTAATGTTAACAATTCTGATGTTAGGGGATGTACTGGGAGTGATCAAAACCCAAGTCGCATTGGAGTTGGTTTGGTACCGAGAACGTAAGTGTTCAAAATGGTGATGATCCAGGTGTAATTGATATGCGAGAAATTACGTGGTAATTAATGGTTTAAAATTATATATTTGTGTGCTTCATATTATCATATATATTTATTTCTCGTATATATATTCTTGTAGATGGACGAGCACCAATTGTATATTTTTCATTTATTTTGCAGTATTTAGTTGCTCGATTGGTGTGACGATGCGAGAACCGAGAGACGAGAATGAGCGAATCGGCAAAAAAGTAGCGCAGGAAGACACCGTCGATCAACGCTGGCGTCAACGCCTGTGAGTTGCCGGCATCGATCGACCACCTTATCGACGACCCATCGATGAACTCTCTATTGCAATCGTCGATGCCCCGTCGGTCAACGTACTTGGTCGACGAACTCTCTGTTGTCATGGTCGATCCACCCGTCGATCGACGCCAATCGACGCTGACTCAAAAACACTATTTTTGGAAGGAAATTCTTATTCTGATTTTGGGAACTTATATATATCCCTCCATACTTCAACAAAATTGTTTTTTGACACTCCTAGGGCTCCAAGGCACAGAAAAAAGACCTCTTTTGGGAAGGAAAAAGGGAAGTAGCCACGAATTAATTCCAAGGAATTGAAGGAAGACTAAAGGAACAAAGCAGCAACGTTCTTAGTCCTCTTATTTCTTTAAGAAACAATGTTTTCTTATTTATTTTTATTTTATAATTTCATGAATACCATGTGTGAGTAGTTAATTAATTCCAGTTCTTGTGACGTTGAACCCCATCGATTGATTATGTTCTAATTAATTCTCGTAATATTTGTTTTGTTCTTCATATGAAATTGTGTGTTATTCTATTTTCTTGACATGATTATTTAATTTTTAATTTAGATTGATCACCTAAATTAGGGTTAGATGTCAATTGCTAGAAATAGGGCTACAATCCATAATTGTTGTCATTTCTATTTCACTTGTAGCAACTAATGGTCGCGCACTATTAGGGATAACACAACATAAGTTTAAAAAAAACTAAGCTTATAAGTTTATTGCTTGGATTAGCCTATTTGCCTAGCGTCTAATGCTTTTATTGGATTAAATCTAGATAGCTTATTTTAGGTTGTCCATTAATTATGTTTAATTGAAGAGCTTGTTTTGGTTAAATATTCGGTAAGGACAAATTTGAGTAGCAGAGCTTATTGCTATTTAGGGCTAATAGTTTCATATGAAAAGTGAATTATAATATTACAATTGATTAGATGAGTCGATCGAGGGTGGAAACTGAACTTGGACTGGAGTTTTCTCATTATTATCAATCTCATATTAATTCTCTTACGTGTTTCGCTTGTTTGAGTTTATTTACTTTGACTTTTATTTCTTTATTTATTTGGTTAGTTAGTTCTCATTAGTTAGTTCATCAACTTTTATCTTTATTATTTTAGTTAAATATGAATAATCACAAATTAATCCACACTCCTCGTGGTATCGACCCTTACATACCGATTCTACTTGTTAGTGGAGGAAAGTTGAGGAAAAATAAAAATATTAAATTTATCGCTTAACGATGCGCGGTCAGTAATAAATGTCATGCAAGAGAATGTTGATGCTGATAGCATGGACATGGGGCTTGAAGGTGGGACTTTCCAACATCCGGTTGATCAGCAAGACATTATTCCTCAGGTCGAACAAATCAATGTTGAGCTCCCCGTTGAATATGAAGTTGTTGAACGTGTGGCTTGCAACTTTGGGACACTCTGAAGCAGAACTTCTCCCCAACCGCTCGTTGCAGCTATCAAGGGCCTCAACCCAACTCAGAGGAAGAGTGTAGTTGAGATGGGGTTCGGCAATATCCTGCACTTTGATGTAGTTGAGCTCCACCAGATGATGTGCTACTGGGTGTTGGATAATTTCAACCCTAAGAGACGTGAACTAAGGCTGCAGAGTGGGAGGTTCGTGCGAATAGAGCCTGATGATGTGTTTTTGGTCTTTGGGTTCCCGAAAGGGCAACGAGTAATCAACAAAAAAATAAAGCATCAGCAATGTCCACAGCTTGACGTGTGGAGGGCTTTATTCGAAAAAGACAAGAGCAAGATTCTTCCAGTAGATGTTACTAACCAAATGAAATTGCATACAGACGGTGGGATGTGGTTCAAGCGGCATTTCATGGTTCTTCTCATAACTTGTCTAATTGAGAATTCTGGTAATGGATATGTTTCGCTGAAAATCATGAGCTACTTCGAGTATGTGAGTAAGTTACACGAGTTGAATTGGGGTGATTATGTGATTAAATGTTTGGTTGAACATAAGGTTTCGTGGGAGAAGAACTGTAGAAATGACTTTGCTGACCCAATCCTATTCCTAACTGTAAGTGCAGTTTGAATTTAGCATTGCACTGGTTTTGTGTTAGCCATGTACGTGTGTTTGTTTGTTGTATTTGAAATAATTGAAAAGTACACTACCGATCGATGTGGACCAAACTTTGTATGTGTAACCGAACTTTTGGAATAAATATGTGAATTTCTAATACATAGCTATTGGTATTGTAATATTATTTGAAATCTAATTTTTCTGGTATGTGTGGGCATTATTCTTTAATGTTAATGAAATTTGGTATACCAAATTGCACCAGGTTTTGTACGCTGACAGGGTCGAACTCTATATGCGAGGGTAAACGAGATCATTTCCATCAATCAAGACTTGGATAACAAATTTACTAAAACAAAGGCAGAAGATGGAAATTGATGCAAATGGTTTCGGCAGCAGCTTCCCAGACGAGCGATATAAACCAAGCGATGATGAAGTACGAAGTGCACAACTAATCATATAAAATGAAGACTTGGAATGTGAAGACAGATATAAAGGTAGTGACGTGCATCTGTACGCAGATAGGTTTATTGCCAAGGAAAGTCTCATGGCTACTACGATGGTGGATATTATCATGATGGTACAAACGACTCCACAACACGTGTTTGACGATCCGCACTTCAAACGAGTCATTCAAACTGCACAGGGTCTTTTAGAATACAATGTTCAGGGTGGAAATCCCGATGGAGCACCTGGGCTTGCACATTACTGTGGCACACAAGATGAAGATGACTTCTGGGGGCATCCTGAACGAATAGCACTATTAGAATAGATGGAGCGAGATGCTTTGATGAGTGATGAGTTGAAGAAGAAGTTGAGTGATGGGCCGAGCTTCAGCATTGGTTTGACACATGAGGTATGATTGGGATGTTTGGGTGAAAAAAGATTTATATTAATACAAGTCGATATTTGCAATTTTCTACCTTTACTGATTGATTTTTTTTTTAATTTCATTTTGGTGAATTAGGGTGCACACTGTGAGCAACCGTCTGATATAATGGAGGTCCAAACTAGTCGGATGAGTAAGGCACGTATTTATAATGCTTGTTTATAAGATGTAGAATGTTATTAATTGTATATCGTTAACTATATTAGTAGATGTCGCTTTATTGTACATTTAATTGGTTATTATGTGCTATTGGTGGTGTTTATCAGGAGACCAGTTGTGAACAACTTTCTAATCCTACACATGTCGCACGACTTACGAAGAAGCACAAACGACTAGCGGGTGGCCAGAAGAGGCATAACAAAAAGGCACGTTATCTCGCATATGAAGTTACATTCCACTAATGTGCTAGTATATTATAGAAGTTTTGTTATTACTTTTATAAGTTTAAGAATACTAGACGATTGATGTTAATGCCATATCAAGTATTGAATTTTGTTGTTGTTTAACAGGATGCAAGTTCTGTAAAAATCTCTGATACAACTGATGCCGGCGTCGTTGACATACATAGTACGGGAGTGGCAGTTGGGAAGTCCAGTCACCGTAGAATGGCACGTCATTCTTCATGTTGATTTTAGGACATAAATGTGTTGTTTTTTGTATTGATTTTGATGGTGTAGTTTGTATTTACCTATATGAATTAATTGAACACATGTTGTTGTGAATTAGGGTGGCGATTGTGGTAAACAAACTGATGGAGCGGGTGCAGGTGGCATTCAAGAGCAGCGATCGAGTGCGAGGGATGGCGGAACTAGTCTATTTCGGTGATTTCGTTCAAGTCTATTTCCACATAATCTTCGGTGATTTCATTCAAGTATTTCCAACATCTCTGCCACCCTGTTTAAAAATTCTGTGTCGTCCTTGACGCTTAACTCATCTAGCACAGTGATCCCTTTGAGCTCTTGAATACAAGATGTAATAGGATCAATGAACGAAAAATCTTCGTGCATGTACGGAGAAGGAGTGTTGTGGGTCTCTTTAAGCAAAAATGTGATTGTCTCACCCAAAATGGATAGGGTCATCCTCCCCTTGTGCACGTCAATCAGCGTATGAGAAGTAGACATGAACGGTCGGCTGAGCAAGATAGTATGCTCAGTGCCTTCTTTTGGAACTTCGCCGACATCAAGTATGATAAAATCGACTGGAATTACAAGCTCGCCGACTTGAACTAATACATCTTCAATTATGCCAAGTGGTTGTCGTATTGATCGATCCGCCAATTGTAGTCGCATCATAGTGGGTTTCATTGTTCCAAGGTCAAACTCTTTATATAGTGAATACGGCATCAAGTTGATTCCTGCACCCTATTTCATCAGATCCGGGGTGTGATAGGGTTCTGAAGGATGAACAGTCGGGCATCCCACGTGCCGTTTGCCCATTTCCTAAGGTGATAGTTATGCAAAAACTCCCCGGGTCTTTCTCCTTTTTGGGTAGCGGACCCTTGCAAATGGCGTTCACCTCCTTGGTTAATTCTACTCGTTGAGTTGTCTCCAATCGTCGTTCCCTTGTAACTAACTCCTTGAAAAATTTAACGTACGCGGGCATCGTCTTGATTATGTCCAAAAGAGGGAGATTAACGTTGACGTTCTTCAGTAGGTTGTAAAATTCCATGAAATTTTTATTTTCTTTGGATGGGCGTAGATGACTTAGAAAGGGAACCTTGTCTCGAATAGTAGGTGCTAACTGCTTCGGTTGTTGATTTGGAGGCTTGGTGGAGTCGTCAACGATGGTGGATGGATTTGGAAGCTTCCCTTTTAAAGAATCCATAATATAAGGATTTGGTGACTTATGCATTTGGTCCACCAGTTTAGGGTCGTCATTCTTCGGCGAATCCGCAGTTGGGATTTCCGTGCTCTCCTCTTCCTTTTCCTCGATTCCATTATCTACCTTCTTTCCGCTTCGTAAGATGTGGACAACGGAAGCTTGCTCTGGTTGGCTCGACAATTTTCCTTTCTCGTTTTCTGCCTTCGCCATAGAAGTTGCCATTTGGCCCATCATTTTTTCTAAATTCTTCACACTCTTGGAGAGATCGTTTAGAACTTCTCCCTGCTTATTAACTTGCGTAGTTAGATTGGCGAGCCCGTCTCTATTTCTAATTGTTTCGGTGACTTGGTTTTGCTACCAAATTAACAGTTGATCGTTTGGCTGTATCGAAGTAAGTGTTGGTCCGGTTGTTGGCGGTTTGTTTGGTGGTGGTGGCGGTGTATCAGTTTGTGTGGGGGCGAAGTGTGGATTTCCAGGGCCCAATTTTAAGTAAGGAGAATTACGTTGTGCGTTAAATTTTGTTGGAGGTTTGTGCTCATAAGTTGGAAGGTCTTAGTGGCGCATTTGATCCTTAATGGCATATGCCTCGGCTTCGCATTTGTCGTAACACACCATTTTGCATGTGTCCACCAAATGTCCTTGCTCCCCACAATGGTTGCATGTCTCAACGGTTTCGTTGCTTGGCACCTCAGTCGCCTCGTTAACTCTTATCTTTCGTGGTCGAGAGCTCATTTTCCTGGACTTCTCGCTCATCTTCTCAAACAATTGCTTGGCTTCTGATGTCAAGTATCCAAAATCTCCTCCAGCAGCTACTTCTACGTTGTTATTGTAGGAGTCCAAAAGCCCTTCGTAGAACAGTTGATTTACCATTCCCGGAGAGTTGTGATGATGTGGGCAAGCTTGCAATAATGACTTGAATCGTTCCCATGCTTCGTGAAGCAACTCCCCATCTTGCTGGACAAAGTTGGCTATTTGTCTCCTAATGTGGCCCGTCGTCTGAGCTGAGTAATATTGATTTATGAACTTGTCGCTAACCATGGGCCATTCGATCAGAGATCCCGGTTCTAGTGAAAGTAGCCGAGATTTGGCTTTGTCTTTCATGCAGCTTGGAAAGCACACCATTTGGAGGTCTTTGTGATGAAGTCCCGGAGATGAGATCCTACTAACTTCAGCATAAAATTCCTTGAGGAAAGTCAATAGGTCTTCGTTGGCGAGGTCATGAAATGTCAGGTGGTTGTTGATTATATGAGGTTTTAGCTCGAAGTCTCTTACAGTTCTACCCAACACAATAGCAGAACTATAAGGACCCACTTGAGGAATCGTGAACTCTCTTTGTCTTGGCTCGCGCTCCCCCCGTTGGTGTCTCTCTTGATTATTAGACCTCACGTAGTTTCTATCATATTCGTTCCTCTCATTGTAGTTGTCATCAGCGAGCCAGTCGGCAATCCGCTCATCTCCATGGTAAGATCTCTCAGAATAGTCATCTTGGATGTGGTGGTGGCGATTTCTATTTCCTCCTCCTCGCTCTTCATTCTGGTCCATCATATTCCGTTGAATATTTTCCCAATACTCTCGAGGTTGTGCCGGTCCGTTGGGGTGAATTGGTTCACTCCCGTATTTGTTTCTCTATCGTATAGGTGGGTTCCTTGGTGGTTGATCATTTTCGTTGTTGTGGGCAGGATTGTCTAGCCTCAACATCGAATCACAAACAAAATCAGTGGTGGCAGACGATTCGCTTTCGGATATGTGAGGAGTTCTCTCTTGATTTGAACGATGAATATTGTCGATGAATGGTGCAAGTTCGGGTCTAAGTGATCTTCGACCTTGCATACACTCAATAGAAATTTAAACGCATCGACTAGAGAAAATAATTATACAAATAGACGACTAAAAATAAAACGAACAAACATATTATTGAAACCTTTGCTATGTTCCCCGGAAACGGCGCCGATTTTTGATTCAAGCCTTTTGTGTGTGCCTACTTACAAATATTTGTCAGAAATTCAATAGCTTGCCCGCAAGAGAACGGGATCGCGTGTAGATTGGCAAAGTTTACTCGAGTCGTCTCTCAAGGAACATACAATCGGAATCTCGAATAGTTTGTTCAATCACAAGTAACTTATACAGTTTGGGGGTTTTTTGGTTGTTTTGATTATCTAAGGAATTGAAACACATGAACATTAATTAAAACTATGTAGTTCTAACTAAGCAATTCACTAAGAACATGTAATTCAAACCGAGAAAACATTTTACGAATTCAAATAGGGTTTACTAGCATAATCGAAAAGTAATTATCTAAACCGTAAAGTAAACGGAATAAATTATCTAGCATGAACAATAACCAAACATAAATTAAACTAAAATAAAATATTACGAATCCGAATAACAATAGTATCTAGGGTTTGAAGCATAAAATGATTCAAGAACAATAATCGAAAAATGTCTACTTAACTGCATAAATTAAACTAAGAAAGCAAATAAAGAGTTTAGAATACTTATTTAAACTAAGAATTGCAGTAAATTCTCCAGCTAATCCGGAGAGATTGCGTAGACCTTGGCCGAAAGTCGAGTCACGAACTAACGATTAGAACTTGGAACTCGTGACTCTTGAATCTCTGGTATCGATCTTTTGTGTTGTTATGGGATGTAACGGTGTATTGTTTTCGAGCTGAAGGAGCATAAGTAGGGTTGTAGTGGTTTATCTTCTGTGTGTGGGACGGGCTTGGAGAAGGGCTTTTTATAGTTTTCCCTTGGCTTGGAGCATAAGAAACCCTAAAATCAATTTTTGGGTCATCGCGTCGACTACGCATCGACCGACGCGAGCAGGGGCTCGGTGTCGACGCGTTCGGTGCGCTTGCGTCGACTGGGCAGAGGCGTCGACCGACGCGGGCATGGATCGGCGCTACAGAAAGTTACGTCGACTTGTGCGTCGACGTACGCACCCATGGATCGACGCTTCAGAGAGTTACGTCGACTTGGCATCGACGTAGTGTCGATCGTCGTGGGCAGAATCGCATCGACGCCTGTGTCGACCGACGCAACCTCGCTGCACGTCTCATTTTCCCGATCTTTCTGCTACTCTTTCATCGGAAAGCTCATTCTCGACTCTCGAACATCAGACTTCATCCATTTACGCGTTGAACTCTTCTGGTTACTTAGCTGTAAGGTGAAAAATAACGAATAATCACCTATTCTCATTAATTACGATCAAAATACGGTAAAATAAGCTGGAAGTATAAAAATACGGAATTACGCTTAAACTATCCAACTTATACCAGAAACAAATAGAAAAAGAACTAAAATACTGATAAAAATACTAACAAATATGTGTTAATCAATTCCTCTTCAAAGACAAAGTCATTAACTCTATCCAACATCCTCAAAAAATCGGGCGTTTTAAAAAAAAGAATTGTTTTAATTGTGGGATCATAAAACTTGTAACCTATATATCTTTTAGAATATCCAACAAAATAACAACTAATTGTCTTTGTGTCTAGTTTCTTTTCATTAGGCCTATAAGGACTAGACTCAGCTGGACACCCCCAAATATGCAAATTCTTTGGACTGAGCTTTTTACCCGTCCAAAGTTCATAAGGGGTTTTATCAGTTGCTTTAGTTGGAACTCTGTTAAGGATATATGCTGCGGTCTTAAGTGCTTCTCCCTATAGTGATTGGTGTAAGGTAGAATGACTAATCATACTCATTACCATATCTTTAAGCGTTCTATTTCGTCTTTCAGCAACACCATTCATAGTAGGTGAACCCGACATGGTGTACTGTGGGACGATACCGCATTCATCTAGGAATTTAGCAAATGGTCATGGACATTATTCACCTAATCCATCATATCTACCGTAGTACTCACCACCACGGTCAGATCTAACGCTTTTAATTCTTTTATTGAGTTGATTCTCAACTTTAGCCTTAAAGGATTTGAACACGTCTAATGACTGTAACTTTTCATGAATGAGACATATGTAGCCATATCTAGAAAAATCGTCTATGAACGTTATAAAATATTGTTGACCATTCCATGCAACTGTAGGAAACGGCCCACAAATATCCGTATGTATAAGTTCTAAGACGTTTGAAGTCCTGTTGGCTACAAATCTCCTTTTATTGGTTCGTTTTTCCCTGATACAATTAACACAAATCTCATAATTTATAAAATCTAAAGGATTGAGAATTTCGTTAGACACAAGTCTTTCAATTTTTCGTTTGGAGATATGACCCAGTCTCTTGTGCCATAACGCAGCTAAATTCTCATTGGTTAATTTCCTTTTCACACCTCGTGTGTGTAGATGCAGAGATTCATTAAATGAATCAATAATATCTAGTGAGTAAAGATTATCGTAACTTGATAAAGAACCAGAACTAACCAAATTTGAATCATGAAACATACTAAATTTCCCACTTTCAAATGAACAAGAATAACCAAATTTGTCCAAAATAGAAATTGAAATCAAATTTCGCCTAAATGACGGAACAACAAATGTCTCATCAAGATCCAAATAATATCCAGTCTTTAACAATAATCTAAGTTTTCCTATTGCTTCAACTTCAACTGTCTTGCCATCACCCACATAGACGTATCTTTCATCATCACTTGGCTATCGACAATGGAGGCAACCTTGCAAAGTCACACTGATATGAGTTGTTGCACCAGAGTCTATCCACCATGTGTGTTTATGAACCAAAATTAAATTAACCTCAGAACAACCAAATTAAGCAACATACCTTTCTTTTCACGCCAAGCGTGATAGTTGGCACACTCTTTCTTTCTATGTCATTCACCTCCGCAGAAGAAATAACCCGTACCAGTACCAGAACCGGTACCGTCTATTGCATTAGGTGCCTTTTGTTGTTTCTTTTGTGGTGTTGTGTGTGCAGTTTTTCTTATCCTTCTTTTGCTTTAATCTCTTGCCCTTAAATTTGGAAGTTGAGGCAATATTAACACTTCCAGTATTGTCTTGCTTCAACCTTTCTTCTTCTTGGACACAGTGTGAGATGAGCTCATTTAGAGACCAAGTCTCCTTTTGACAATTATAGCTCACCTTAAATTGATTAAAATATCCCCCAAGAGATATTAAAACCAAGTGCATTAGTAAGTTCTCAGAGAGTTCAAGCTTGAGTGCTATAATTTTTGAAGCAATATGAGACATTTTCATAATGTATTCCCTAAAATTGTCTTTACTGCCATACCTCATTGAGATCAGATTTGTCAAGAGCGTACAAATTTCAGCATTTTCATTCTTGACAAACCTTTTCTCAATATCAGCGAGGAATTCTTTAGATGTAGTGATTTTCTCAAACATAGTGCCCTAAATGCTTTTGGAATGGCTTTCTTCATGATCATCATACACATGCGATTCGATTACTCCCACCTTTCCATATCCCTCTTTTCATCCGTAGTACTTTTATTCGTAAGAGGTGGTGGGGAATTAGCCCTTATTGCAAGGTCGAGATTCATGACTCCGAGAACTATTAAAAGATTCTCTTACCATGACTTGAAGTTTGTGTCATTTAGCATAGGGATAGAGTTGATGCTCGCAGTAATTTCAGCAGGAGTAGACATAACTGAATTAAAGAAAATAAACTTATCATGCTCACGTAAAATAAACGTAGAATTCAAGTAAAAGGTAAATCCAATCTCAAAATATTGACACTCAATCAAAATCTCATATTCTGACAAGATATTAACTTGTAATTGACATCCTGACGCAGTAATCAAACACTGATAATAAGAACATATCAAACAACGAGTCTTCCTTTTGGCCGATTCATTGCTCATATGCAAAACCGAGTAATCATCACATGTTTACTACCACAATAGCACGTGTAATTATGATAAATATGAATCTTCCTTTTGGCCGATGGATATTCACATAAATTACATGCACACAACCTTTTATATTTCAAAATAAATTAGTTTCCACAATAGAGGTCACTTTTGTGACATTGTTGCTTCAATAATTATATTTCAAAATATATAAACCATACTAATATTTGAATTTAAAATTTAAACTCTAAGACCAAACTTGATTCTAGAGTCTTATTTATTATTTGAGATCAATTTAAAAAAAATAAACTTTAATTGAATCAAATAATAATAATAATAAAATTATATTAAGACCCTTGTAATCTTTTTAAACCTTAAATTGGCCACAAAATTTTAAAACTCAAGAAAGCCCAAACTAAGGCCAGTTTTAGATTTAAAAAGTAAAAGTATCATCATTATATGAACTGATGTAGCGTGTGTTTTTTTACTGAATCCTTGGAGGATCAGATCGTTATCATTCAAAAAAACATGACAAAAAAGTCATTAGAAACTGAATCCACAAGGAACAAGAAACAAACTTCGAGGAACCTAATATTAATAACATACGAAAGCCCCCACTTTGTCAATATGCTTATCAATATATGTGATTGTCAAAGTACAAGCAACAAACAATAAACACATATATTATAATAATATCTTAATAATAAGAGCATGCACAAACTTCATCAAGCAGCAATTGAATCCATAATTCCATAAATAAAATAAACATATTTATTTTCATAAATAAATGAAATTCTATATATTCAATTCCCAATAACTCAATATGATCGGCTCTGATACCACTTGTTTGATAATAAAATCTTAGCGAAAGCCATCACTATAATCGATGAACCATTATATTAAATTATTAAGAATCATGAGTTAGTTTACAAAAGCGTACTTGAATCCATGAGCGATTGAATTTGAGATTTGATCTTCTAGGGCAATCTGTATCCAATCCTTTTAGGGAGTCCTTAGCTTTCTCTATATGCTCTCTTATGACGATTGGATGCGGAATATAATAGTTGAGAATGATACGTATGACCTAGGAACAATAACCGTTATATACTTGAGTCATCTAGAGTGTACCTATTTTAGCCCATCATTAAAATAGATAACTCATTGAGTATCTACACATTAAAGGCCCACATCATATTAGATACATTAAAGCCCAATACCTTAAACCTTATTTGATCACTTTTAACTGTGTTTCCTTATTTGACAATGCATAATATATAATTATTTCACATATAATCCCAATGTTGGATTAACGATCCAACAATCTCATGTATTTAACTTATGAGAATTACCACTTGATCGAATAAAGAAGTATGATATGTGTTAGTCTATCTGAATCAAATGACTAAGTAATTTAGATACATACATAAGTACACATGATTAAAATCTCACATCATGGTCTCAATCATAGTTTTCTCAGTGGTATGCATAGTGTCATGGACTTCATCAATTTGATTTAAGAACTCATATCAAATTCATAGTTATGAAAAGTGAAGAAAAAGCCTTTTACTAATTGAATAAAGTGCATGCATAAAATACTAAAAGACTCTCTAACATTACCGATTGGGGATGTCACTATTGATGTTAATAAAGTATATGCATAAAATACTAAAAGACTCTATGACATTATCAATTGCGTATGTCACTAATGATGTGTTTTTGTCTGTTTCGGCGTTATTTCCATCTTGTAAAAATACTACTTGTTTCAAACATGATTCCCATTTGATGAGATATTGTTTATTTTCCTTTCAAGATGAAGATGTTTTCTTTCTTGACAATGATGCCGATGCATAGAGATAATTTCATTAAATATTTATTGCTTTTCATTAAGTATTCAGTTGTTTCAAAGTTGTTGTAACACATGTTTTATTGTCAACTATAGAAAAAATAAGAGACGACTTTGACAAACAAAAACTTGAAATATATTTACACTGACACCAATATCAATGTATATCAACCAATAACAACCATCATTGAAGTATATATAAGTTAGAAGAATGATGAACCAAATATATCATATTTTATATGTAATTGCATATACATTTTAAATTAAACAACGTGACACTCACACACACATATTTGAAATGGTGAATCATGGATATTCAAAATATATTTTGATAAGAAACATAACACAAACAATAATGAAATAATTATATATATTTTAAAAAAAAATATAAAAGGCTGTAAGCTAGAGGCACCCTTCAATAAGCACCACTATACAAATCTCAAACAGGAACATTAATCATATCCAATATATATAGGAAATAATACAATTTTTATTTCATTATTGAGAAAACAATGAGTTTGAGATAATAAATTGTTTATGAAGCGATTAACCTCTATGGAAACAACGAATTTGATATTTAAAGATGTGATCAATCAATCTGAACTTTGTAAGATTTCCAATGTGTTATTCTTGCAATTTTGATTGAATTTTTGTTTATGCAATTTGCGTTTTTCGTCTTTTTTTGCTATTCGTTTATGTATTTACTTTGACTTTATGTAATATTGAATTGATATGTAATTTCATATGAGATTTGATAGAAATTTGAGTTTCTATATTCATTGTGATTTTCGTGCGAGTTTTTTATTTATACGGATGAGCTCAATTTTTGGATAAAACATATTAATTGAAGTTGAATACTTATAATTCTAGCACGTGTAAATATTACATTTTTAGATTCATGTAACGATCTGAATCGAAGTACATGATATATATATATATATACCATATAACTTAACTTGATGATTGACTTATCAAAGAACTTGATCAATAGATTATTATTGTCTTAAGAACTATTTGACTCCATTTCAAAAAAAATCTTGTGTGTTGCTCATTCATTCATCGTTTTAGAAAAAGAAAATTAAACAGATCTATCGGATACTGCCACGTGGACTCTAAGCATATAAACGGATGCAAACCTATTTATATTCCAGTCTTTATTCTCTCTTTCTATTCCGCCTCTTCTCTTCCTCTCTCTCTCTCCGCCGTTGCCTCATAGTTTCTCTCTCTAGAAAACCCTCCCAGTCTCAAATCCCACATCCTTTTTCATTGAATTCACGGAACGCCGATTCGAGGTTTCTCTATTTGTTTACTCGGATTTTCAATTGTCCTAATAAATCTTCGAGAATGGCAAGCTCTACCACCACCAGCAATGTCTATATCCATGTCATCGAGGACGTCATCAACAAGGTCCGCGATGAGTTCATCAACAACGGCGGCCCAGGCGAGAGCGTGCTGACTGAGCTCCAAGGAGTAATGATTTCTAAATTCTCTATTTTAATTGAATATTTGATATCAATTAATTTTAGGGTTTATGAAGGTATTTTATCCTGGCGTGTTATGGGGCGTATTTAAATTATTGCGAAATATGATTAAGATTGATTTGGGTAGTTTAGGGTTTTGAAGTATTGGATCCGTGGCTGTAATCACGTGTTGATGAGTTTATGTTTGAAATCTACAGTTATGGGAATTGAAGATGATGCAAGCTGGAGCAATCTTGGGTCCCATAGACAGGTCAGCACAAAGGGGCGCGGGAGGTGGTCCTATCACACCTAATCCTGTGCATGACCTCAACGTACCCTATGAAGGCACCGAGGAGTATGAAACTCCTACTGCTGATTTACTCTTTCCTCCGGTGAGGGTTTATTTCTTAGTATCCCTGCATTTTTAAAATTCCGATTGACATGAAGTATTATATGCTCCGTGGTTAACAATTTTTTTTCGGGGTGTGTGCAGACTCCTCTGCAAACTCCCATGCAGACGCCATTGCCCGGAACTGCTCAGACGCCATTGCCCGGAACTGCTCAGACACCATTGCCTGGAACAACTCAAACTCCTCTTTCTGGAAGTGATAGTGGTTCACTGTATAATATCCCCACTGGTAGCACCCCAATCACCCCTAGCGAGTATGCATCTACTAATGAAAATGGTGGTGTTCCTGAGATAAAAACTGGACCTGGACGACCTAGCCCATATATGGTATTATTATTTCCTGATCCTTTCCTTTTGTTGTTGTGACTTTCTTGCGAGATTATGAAATTTGGTCAGAAATCTCATTTTTCTTTTATTGCTTTGCTATTATTTATCTGTTATTGTGATGTTCTTTTATATAGAACCCTAAAATAATGTCACTGAGAAATGTCTGTAATCTCGTTTCCCTCTTGGTGGGTGTCAAAACTGAATTTTCTGTTTCCTCTTCTTTTCCTGCAGCAGCCGCCTTCACCTTGGTTAAATCAAAGGCCTTCTCTTGATGTGAATGTTGGTGAGTGACAATAGAGGCCTTATGTAACTGTATCTACGTAGAGGTAGAAGTAGTGCATATGTAACGTCATTAGACTAGAGCATGGAATCATTATTAACCTAAAGTGAAATTGATTGTTCTATATATATTAATGAAGAACTTTACGACCACTCCGCCCATCTTATTAAAAAAAAAGTTTGATAAAATAAAGTGCTGACTAGAAATCAAAACAACTTGGATATCCTTTGAGAATCAGACTTGGAAAAAAGGAAATAGTAGAGAAGTTGAGGAGCATTACCATGCTTCACGAAGGAGAGCAATAATTCCCCCTGGTTTCTGCAAATGTATTTAATGCAAAACTAAAAAGATAAAGTTATTGAATAAGTATGATATCTACTATGTGAGCTTGTGGGATGCAGTTTAATGATTTCTCCGTACCTTATAATAATTCATTTTGCAGCCTACGTGGAAGGTCGGGAAGAGGGTGATAGGGCAGCCCCTCATCAGCCAACAACCCAGGTATTCTCATTTGTAGTTCAGTTTTAGCTGTATAATCGAGTTGGTTGTACTTGAAACAAAGAGAAGACCATTGATGCTTATTAATATTGCTAAAGCTAGAGGTTTCTTATAGCTTTAAGCATTTAGTAAGCACCTTTAATGGTAAAAAATAGAAATCCAGCATTGGCGGGGGATGCCAACACATCTACCGGTACTTGAATATAAAGAATTACTTTATTCTTTTGATTCCGTTGGGTGAATTGCACAATAGTGAAATACTTGCCACTGTGTTTTCCTGTCAGTTGCTCTTATGCAAGAAATTTGAAACTCATATTTACCTAGGAAGAGATTTGTTCTGGTAAAAGAGAGGAAACGTGTTATGAAGACATTAATAGTTCACCGGTATAAATGATATTTAGCTGCATTGTATATGAAAGTGACAGTCTGCTCAGTTCTCTCTCCGAAGAATCGAAGAGAAAAACAGAAGATGCATATTAACAATTTCTTTATTTCGCTGTGTTTTTGACAATCATCAGAGTTTATTGCTGTTCTAAACATGTTGTATTCAATACTAAATTATGGGCTGGCCATGTGAGCTAGATAGGGTACCCCTTATGAATTTTGTATTGCATTACACTCAAATAACTAATAGTATTAATATTGTGAAAATGACGATTGCTGTTTCTGATTCCGACAAATGTCAAAACAGTCTGCATCATTACTTTGCATCATTTCATACAGAATTGATCATTTCTTGGTCAGCTCACCAAATAAGGAGCAAGAGGATGGCCATGTGTTTTACTGTGGGCTTTTCTAAGCATCTAGTTGAAAGATGTGATCAATTTTGCTGCTGCATTTATTGCTTTGAGAGGAAACTGCAAAGTTTTTTTTCCCACGCCTTGACTTGACTAGCTTAGAATTCTATGCTAGTTACCTGCCCAGCTGGGTTTGAACCAGCAAAGACATAAACAAGAGAATTGACTCAACAATCTCAAATTCTTGTAGGAATGCATGCTTCGGCCTCACTTTTCTATGTTCACTTATTTTATGAATTCACAATTAATTAATTATGTGAATAACTTTGTTTACACATTACAGAAACACAGACAAATTTTGCAATTTTCAGATCAGTGATTAACGGAGATTTTGTCAAAAAGATTTTAAATTTTGTGTTCATGTTTTTTAATTTGAGTGACACACATTGTTAAATATCCGAATTATTTATTGGAGGTTAGAAGAAATGGGCCCATAAACTGAGGCAATATAGTTTGATAATTGACACAGGGCAGATTTTTATTTGTATATGATTGACACGGAAGCACAACAAACAACTATCTTGGAGCAGTCACAAATTAGACACAACCAAGAGAAATGTGATGTTTGTTGGAAGGTCATACAAATATTAAAATAACACAAGGCATCATTGCTTCAACATCTCTTTTGGATCAGAATACATGACCACGGGAATGTTATTATTCTTTGTAATAGAAATGTAGTGGTGACTGATAATTCAAATTTGAAGTGGCCTAATGCAACAGAGCAAATATTCGAATGGCAATATATTGTTCTTAGAGATACAATTAAGTTGAGTTGAGCCTGCTTGACAAGCTTGTTAATCATCATGGCTTGAGCTCAGATTGTTTGACCTTGATTCCAACTTGAGGAGAAGAACTCTGTTTCTTTACTATAAAGACTTAAGGGGATGCTTTGTAAATTAGTGGGGAAAGGGAATGAGGATGGGTTTGATTATAGGGGTTAATGGGTTTGATACCTCATTTGTGGGGGTTATGGTTCATCCTCTAAAAATGGGAAATCAAAGTGATAGATGTGCAAAACTAAGCACCACTTTGATTCCCATTCCATTCCCCCTACCCAAACCCCCCAACCAAGCACCCCTTTATTATTTTATTATCGATGTTGTCTTTATTAATAAAATGTACTTATCCAAGTTCAATTGCCAATGGTGTATCATATAATATTATTTAATTTATGTTGTACTGTTCGTACAAAATTATTGAAGTACTATTCCACAAATCATTATTATGACTGTTGATATCATTATGAATAATAATAATATTATTACTAATTTTAGCCACTAAATTACACTTCCATTGAAGAGAAGTAAATGAAAAGCTTTTGTAAAGTTTCTCGTAGAATCGTAAATGAAGTTTGCTTTCTTTTTAATACATAATGTTTTAAAAATAAAACTCGTGATCTTTTGAATACCTATGTTTGCGCTCAAGCTCAGTTTCTTGGGAGTCTTGAGTTGAACTATAGTTTTACGTAAGTTCGCTGGGCTATCCTGCATCACTAGATACAATTAGATGAAATATTATTGGAGAGAAAGTTTGAAATAATGGATACTAAAATGGTCAGATGAGTGTGAGGACATATCATTTGTGTTTTTTCTGAGATTGAGTCAGTTTGACCAATATATGATTCTCGAAACTGGTGGGTATCTACTATCTCATTTTAGTATCTGACAACTCAACTTTGAAGATTGATTTTCTGGTGTCCATACCCACTTTCAGAAAAATATACTCCTTCCACACTAATGATGTCTTGTTTGACTTCTCTAAGAACTAATAAGATCTGCTTTTTGTTTCAATCCTAAGTTACCATTGTTTGCTAAAGCTTATAAGAATAAGAAAGTGAATAGTTTAGTTTGGCTCAAAAGAATTGAAAGATAAAAAGGATAAACTTTTTTATACATAATTAAAAGTAAAAGGATCATTGTGGAATTGACTTGGCATGGAAAGAGAGTGAGCTTACTTGCTTGCATGTAGTGAATTCTACTTGATTTTGGTTTGTTGCTTCTATCAGTTTCTGAAATTTCTTTCATTTGCATGTTTATATTAATGTTTCAAATAGAAAAATGATTAATGATTCTTTTCAAATGCTAATATAAGGTTAGAGTCACTGAATAATGCCTATTTTTTATGGGAAAAAAGAAAGAGTGAAAATAAGACATTCTTTGTGGGAGTGTTCTTTTCACTTTGTTTCTCTGTAATTTGTTTATGATTGCTTTTCCACTCAGTAATTGACATAATGCTGGAGAGACAAATGCAGGATTTCTTCATGAATTCTGGAAAGCGAAAACGAGAGGACATCCCTCCACATTACCGTGCTGGTGGATACATACCACAGCAAGATGGAGCTGGGGATATTCTGACAGATGATTTGAAGGTAGATTTTTTTCATTCATCTGTTTAATGCACTGCCTAAATTGTCTCTGTTTTTTAATTAAAATTCGGAATTCCTTGATGCATTCATTTATTTGTTTTGATCTAATGGCGCATCATTATAAACTTGCGAACTGTTGACCTCCATTTGCTTATTCAGGAATATTCATAGATCTGCTAAAGGTTGTCTCGTTGATTATTACTTATTTACATGCAAATCGTGAAGGGACTACATAATTTCATTTCTTAATGGCACACGCCAAAATGCATATATTCAGCAACACCAAGTTGCTGTTCCTTTTATTTCATTAATTAAAAAAAAGTTGCTGTGCCCTCTGATTTTCAAATGGCCTTGGTATTTCCTACTCCCCCCGTCCACAAAAGATAGGCGGGTGGACAATAACACGGAGGTTTAGAAGACAATAATTGGAATTGGAATTGTAAATTTTTTGCTATTTTTCTTACATTACCCTTAACTTTTTAGTATTCCAATAAAGAAAGTAAACTAAATAGGTGTGTTTTAGTCCTTTTCATGGTATTCTAACTTTTAAAAAGCAAACATGCCTATCTTTTATGGACGGACGAAAATGAAAAAAAATGCCTATCATTTGTGGACGGAGGCAGCACTTATTAACTATTCTTGGTTACTTAGTATTCATCAATAAGCTAATATATTGTTCATGATTGTCATCTTAGATAGTCATCTTTGGAGGTAACTGAAAATTCACCTTATGCACTCCATTTTCTTCAATTTTTCTGGCATACGATTTTCATTTTTTGTAAGCACTAAATATTTGCTTTGCATGCTATTATGGGCTATAATTGTTAGTCCTAATGATTTGCTCCTTAATTTTGAAACTTCTTGATATTGGAATAACACCTTATAAAATGAAGTACAAATATTGTAGTGCTCAAAATTAGTTCATAGCCTTTAGGTTCAGAGAATCATTGGAGTTGCACTATTGTAACTACTCAGGACAATCTCAACCATTTAAAAAAAAAAACCCTAATTTCTTGCTATCAAACTGATACATGACCTTTGTCTCTTAAGAAAGAGTAAATAACTTGAAATTATGAAAGATAGACTTGTTCCATTTATCATTTATTTGTTGTCTTGGAGCTCGTTTGCTTGGGCAAAAGCTACATGTATAAGCGAAGATTAAGTTTTTTACTTGTCAGGGTTGGGAGTGTTATTAGAGGGAAAGGAATATTGATGTACAATGAAGTCGAGGTATAAGAAAATTTACCTTTTAGGCGTGAATGAATAATTTTATGTGAAACTTTTTTAGAGTTCAACTAAGCAAGGCGTTAGTTTGATAGGTATATTATTGATCATGTGAGAGAATGTGAATATGGATCACTAATGCGGTGATAGTTCCTTTGGATTCCTTGTCAATTATTCTCGGAAATGGGAATATAGATCGCCAATGTTAAACATGACCGCGATGTAGAAAGCATAGTGGCATCTTGACCTTGCACTGAAAATGTACTCTCATCACTGTGCTAGCCTATTTAATGTGTTGTTGAACATTTTTCAGTGTTGTGTTATTTGTGTGCTTCTCTATTCGATGCAGCTTAATAAGCTTCTAATTGTCATTTGACAGGTGTTTCAAGGGGGTGTTCAACAAAAGTTTGTTCAAGGGGGAGCATTGTCATCTAGAATACCTCAGTTGGATGGTCCCATACCTGATCCATATGACGATGCGCTTTCCACACCCAATGTGAGTTGTCCTGTGTTCTTGCAATATGCAAATAACACGCGCACACAAATTGTGAGACCCATCTTATTCATCACAAAGTAGTGATTGTACGTTGTTCTTCATCAGCATTATCACAATCAACTTCATTACAGCTTTTATTGTAGATTTTCTCCCTTGTGCCTTCAATATCCATTAAGAAACTGGCGTAGATCTGGGCATCTTGTTTTCATGCATTTGTTTCTATCTATTATTGAACTGCTTTTTCGTCGACTGAGCAGACTAAATTAATCAAAAGCTTGTAGTTTAACTGTTTAAGAAAATATCCTCTTCTCTTCAAAGGTTTCACTTGTAATGATCTTCTGCAGAGGTAAACTTTAGAGCCCTTGTCTTGTTGTTATTAGTGTGCAATCTGTTGCAGCCATTTTCCCAACTCAAATTCTTACTGTAGGCACCTATTTTTGTCATTTTGATTGCATCTCTTGTTCTAGATTAAAGTCGACTTTTGAATATGGCAGCATGATAACCAGTTCTGTGATAGTTATCCTCTTTTTGGCTCTGATTAATCTCATATTCTACAATTTAAACAGTTGAAATTTGACCAGATCTGTGATTGCTATCCCCTTTTTTTGAAAGGTTATTTGGCACGTAACATTTTGTGAGTTTTCAATTAACGGCAACAATCTGTCCCCTTCAGTCATTACGGAATCCCTACTTATATTTTTTAGTTACGTCGAATGGCTCGAGATCGATTTACCGTACTTTGGTGGCCTTGTAATATATTTTGAGAAAATTCTCGACTTCTATTGGGCTCCATTGATTCTATAATTTAGCAAATCCAATTTGACTAGTTGTGTTGGACCTCATTATAAAGTATGTTGCATTAACTGGGTGTCAGTGACTTTTCTTGGTCGAAAAGCATCATTACGCCTTCATGTTATGTTTGCCGTGGTTTCATTATTAGTCTATGTTTTTTTCCACTTTACGATGCACCATATATTTGTGTAATTAGAAATTGCTGTCGGTTAGACTAACTTGGTTCCCTTGTTCTTACCTTGAAAGATATACAATTATCAAGGAGTTGTCAATGAAGATTACAATATAGTGAATACGCCTGTGCCAAATGGTAACACTGATAATCTAATTTGAAATGATCTGGCATGTCTTAAAACTATATATGCTCTGATGTTGATATCCTACCATCTGCACTATTAGAGATGCTAGCAGCAACTCCAGCTCCTGTTCAGAACGACACTGGAGATGATGACGATGATGAGCCCTTGAATGAAAATGATGACGATGATTTGGATGATGGGGACCAAGGCGAGGATCTGAACACAACACATTTGGTTCTAGCTCAGTTTGATAAGGTACTGATCTGAACATAGATGTCATGCTGGTCATAACTCTTTTTTTTTCCTCTAAGCTTTTGTTTGGCAAGCTGCTGCAAGTTTTCGATGAGATCACAAAGTTAATAATAATATCCTAGAAAATCCATTATTTCTTTGAGAAAAAATAAATCAGAAAAGTTTTGAGAGTATAAGCCCTCGATTCGCACATTGAAATATTTGGATAGTCGCCATAAATCTGCCTTAACCCCCATTTCCTCATTTTTGTGCCCTTCCTGCAAAAGACCCTAACCTTTGAATTTGTGACAACACATTTCTAGTTATAGAAAAACCTCGATTCTTGGAGATTGTGTAATACTTATTCTGAAACTCTTCGTTTATACCGTAGCGATATTTTTTGTTTCTCTCTTTATCTTTGGATTCATATATAAAGATCCGGGGCGTAACCTCGGACGTGAAGAATAGAATAAATGAGTGTTCTCGTTTAATATTCAAAATCTTAGTTAAACGAGTGAAATAGATAAAATCCTAAGAAAATGTGAAAATTATGCTGGTTTTCCGTGTTCTTCTTTCTCAATTTTCAGCTGTGTTTCCATGAAGATGTTTTTTCTTAATCGGCTATTTATTTTAGGTCACAAGAACCAAGAGCAGGTGGAAATGCACATTGAAGGATGGGATTATGCACATAAACAACAAAGACATTCTGTTCAACAAGGTATTTTTATTTTAGGAAGGTCCCATATACTCTCTCCGTCCCATAATTATAGCACACTTTCCTTTTTTTGTCCCAAATTATAGCATACTTTCCATACTTGTTTTATGTATTACCTTATGTGCCCCTATTTAATGCACCTTGGTATCAACGATTAATGAGTCATTCATTAGTGTTGACAGGAAGGGTATAATTGGAAAATGTGGGTAAAATTTAATGTTTGAACCACACAAACTACTTTTTCTTAACTCCGTGAAAGTGAAAATTGTCTATCTTTGTGGGATGGAGAGAGTAACATTTTAACTATTTCGGCCCTATGTGCTTATCTTTACATAACTTGGAGCTTATACGTCTGAGAATTTGATTTGGTTTGGCTGCTGGGTTTCTTTATCAGGCAACCGGAGAATTTGACTTCTGATTTTGTTGAAGAAATGGCAGATGGCTTCGCCGCAATTCAGAGGAAAACCAGAGATATTTCTTATCTTGTTTCGGAGTTTTTGGTCTCTCTAGGTTGAACTAAAAACTTGAGAAAATTAGAATGGTTTGTGATGGCCTGATGTACATACAGAGTTTTGGCTCGCTTAACATTTGAATTACAAATAACCTTGGAAGATTTTGGTATTTGATTCCAAAATTACTTATCTATTGGTTAAATTATACTATCACTTAAAGTGGTAAATTATTTGCATCATTGTTGGTGGTCTACCTTTTGTGATGCAGCTTTTCTCCTCCAATTCTAACCTTTGCGCTTATCAGTCGAATGCATTGCCAACAAGTTTGCAGTGTGTTCTATACTCGTAATATTATGAATCATCATGGCGCTCAAAAGTCGTACTTTAAGTTTTTATACCTTTATTCTGCAATCTTGTGGTGGTATTTGCAGTCTTCAAGTGGGTAGAATTACCGACTCTGCTGTTTTTCCTTTTTTTTTTTTTTTTTTTTTTTTTTCAAAATTTGGTTCCAAATTACTTTTTTCAGGCGTAAGAAAAGGTCATTTTGATTTATGCATTTCCTTCTACTGCACAAAAATTCAAGGTCCAACGAAACTTGGTTAGATAGTTAATACCCATGGTTCTTGATAGCTTGTTTCAATATGAAAGGATTCAAGGTTTTTTCTTGATAAATCTTCTCTCAGATCATAAATTAGGGAATGACTATGGTGCTTTAAATTTAGCTCCCAAATATCCATCTTATTTGTTAATGTTGTTGACACCCTAAGGCTCGATTGCTTAGTTGTCAACTTCTAATGGTTTGTGATAAAATGTTATCTTTCGGGGATTTAGTCTGGGTATAAATAACATTTTTTCCCATATTTCATTTCCACTAAAAACCTAGGGTTTGTATATATCCAATAGTTCCTCTCGCTGCAGTCATTCAATCGATCCTCTCTCGTCGCAGTTATTTTCTATCAATTTTTCGATTTCAATCTTTTGCAATATTATTTTTTTCAAGCTGTTGACATGAACGTCAACATCGATTTACAAAACCTAATATATACAATGTTTGTTTACTTTCGAAATGTGATTTACAAACCTATGTCGCTAATATTCAATGTTTGTTTACTTTCGATCTGCGATTTTTTTTTTTCAAATTTGTGTTTGAATTTTATTCGATTTAAATCTTTTTCAAATCTTTTGTAATAATCTGAAAAGAAATTCAATCTGCGGTTTAATTTATCAATAATCTGTGATTTAATAACAAGTGTTTTAATTATTTAAACCACAGATATAAACAAAACTCAATAGATCTACAATTAGGCATTATTAGCTTAATCGCAAAAGCAATTTTCATTTTCAATCTATAGTTTATTTAATATTTTCATTTTTACGAAAGGAAAAAGGGATCAAAAATGGGATTGGCACTCGACGAACCAGCGAGTTATGGGAAGGTTTGTGTAGATCTACAGACTACAATCAAGAGCGGCTCAACTAGTTTGAAAGTGCAAATCTACAATGGAGAGCGACATGAAGGTAAAATGAGTTGACTCGTCGGTGTGAACAGGTAATTTTTCTGTTTTCTGTGAATAGATCTATCCTCTTTTCATTTTCACTTATATACGGTAACGATTTTTTGACATTCGTCGAATCAGATTCTGCTTCAGCCTTTATGTAACTTTTTGCATGTAATTTGTAAAGTATAGCCATTTTGGCGTCCTCTGCATATACTTCGAGTGAGACTCTGTTGACCTACCTTTTATGAGATTTTCAATTAGGTTATCTAATATGTTGTGATTCAAGCCTGTTTTATTATTGCTACCATTTAGTTCTATTTGGAGATTGTCCTATCTTTGTAATATATATATATATATATTATATATATATAATATAGTATATATATATACTAGTTTAAAACCCGTGTATTACACGAGATTTATAAAAAATAAATATAAAAAATATTTGTGAAAATTAAAATTTTTAAATTTAAAAAAAAAATTGAAATGATGTGTTCACAACCCGTGCCCTGTTCAATTTATTAATTATTATAATTATTAGTTAATATTATATTTTAATGTTTAAATTAAACTCATTAATAACTATATTTACATACTTATAAATATTCAAAATATGTCATATTTTCAACCTGTCTATAATCTATATTAATTAATTATTATTAAGTCATTTTATATTTTTATGTTTAGATTAGTTTTGTTAATAATTATAGTTACATACTTTGAAAAAAAATTATAAAGGTGTTATAACTCTCAAACCCTTCTTGCACTGTTGCCATTGTCTAATAAATATTAATTAATTATTATTATATAATTTTATGTTTTTATATTAGATTGAATTTATCACTAATATTTAGATACACACTCCAATTATTGCAAATATATCCTAATTTACCTATATAGAAATATTTAAAATTTAAAAAATAAATTATATTAAATTTTATAGAATATTTAAAATTTGAAAATAAATTATATTAACTTTTATAGATATTTAAAATTTACCTTCATAATTTTTTATTTTTTAAAGAAATCTATTGGTTTGACATTCCTGAATTATTAACTCCTAAATAATAAAATATTTTGATGTTAACTGGAATAAAATCCAGATTTTATAACAGTTTAGCATGTTACTGTGTGTTTGTTCGATGTAATGATAGTGATGTAAATCTTTAGCCACTTTGTGTTCCTTGCGGTCAAATTGCTATTTTTATTTAGATGCTTTTTTTAATTGTGATATGTTATGCCTTTTTAATATAAAGAGAATTTTTACCATTCATGCATCCTCATGTTCAAATTTGTAATTTTATATGATTAGTTGGTAGATGTTAGTTTAACATACGAGTATTGCTTTAAATAATGATGTGATCAGATGATAATAAAACATATAAATAGTTATCTGTTTGGATAATAGCATTATATTGACTATGTCACTGAATATATGAGTATTGTTTCATTGATACCTTTTCATGTCGCAATATATGCAATCTATAATTTTGAAATTCTTACCTTATGCATAACTAAGTATGTTCCACATTCTGTCAATCAATCATTTAAAATGCTAATTTACCAAAAATATGCTGCTAATTTCAATGGTTGTGTTGCTAATTTTAATAATAGTAGTTATTGAGGCTTCATAAAATATAATATTGCAAGTACATCTTAATTTGTACTTTCATTGATGTTTTTTATGCCGTGATTGATGCAATCTATAATCTTGACAATTCTTATAAGTATTTTTGTATATGCACTACATTCTGACAATCAATCATTCTCAAATGCCAATTTACCTAAAAAATGTTGCTAATTTCAATAGTTTGTTTGCTAATTTTAATAATACTGCGAACACGTGAACATGTTTTTTTTTCAATGTTGCATTTCTTAGTATGTACTGCTGGACATGTGAACTTTTTTTATTTTGATACATGATATATGTGTGTTATTGTGGCAGTATGGTCCGATTTTTATTGTTGTAGTGCCATTATTTTATGCTACTTTATTATATTTGTATTACTTATCCGATTCAAAAAATTGTTATTTTTAATTTGCCATACTAAAACATATTCTGAAGTTTATATATGTGTTGGTTTTCATTTGATCTTTGTCATGGTTTCGCCTACGCTTTTTCATTCTTAAACTTTTTTTTTTCCATTATACACTAATTTTTGCCAATTTTACAATGATGTGTTTTTGACGTATATTGACTATGGAATCAATTTTCTTTTTGATTTATTTATATTAATCTCTTAACCCTTTCATCTTTTTTGTAGGGGCAGTCATTTGATTAAAGGAATCCATCAATTTGGAAACCAACGATTCATCATCTATATTGTGTTTTTTGTACCATCATATTTAGTATATATCGTGGGCTCGATTTTTAATTTATGAACATTACATGTTTTTCTCCAATTTCAGATATTGATTCTAGATTCAGTTTTTTTTGGCACGACAAACCTAATTGTGCATTCAGTTTATTTTTTCTAATACGACAAATACGAGACCAATATTCTCCATTTGTGTTTTTATGATGAATTATTATTGTTTTGGTTTTTATTATTAATGGTTGCGAATATGGTCCATGCATTTTTTTAAAAAGATTATCTTATTTGACAAGACCAACAGTCGAATTGCTAATTTTAAAAAGATTTTCTATGTTTATCATTATTGTGATTGTTTAGGCTTTTTTGTTTAGTAATACACATGGAGGTTGTAAGTGATTATTTGTTGCGACGAATATAATATTATTCTGAATAACACAGTTAATGTTGAAGTTTTGCACAATTTTAAAGTGAATAACCTTTTTTTTTTTTTTTTTTTTTGTGTGTGTTATTAATTCAATTTTTGAATTTAATAAACTTTTTTGATAAATTTTACATTTTTATGTAATTTTTTATATATGCCCGCGTATACGAGTCATTATACCGTGCACCTTGCAAGATACACCCAATAATTTAATTTATTATTGTATATAACTGACATATATCATCACATATAACTAGTACATATCATTATATATAACTGATGTATATTATCACAAATAATTGAAATTTTAAATCTAAAATTCTAAAATAAAAAAAAATAAACTTAAAATGAAAAACTAAACCCTAAAAATGAAAAACCAAACCCCGAAATTGAATATTAAATTCTAAACCCTAAATTACAAGCATTTACCATCACCTATAAATGACACATATCATCACATATAACTAACACATATCATCACATATAATTGGTAGAATGAGTGATTTTTATCAGGACCCTAAAATGGAAAATTAAACCTTATAAATGGAAAATTAAATCCTAAAATGTAAACTAAACCCTAAAATGAAAAAGTAAACCCTAAACTCTAAACTTTTATCGCATATCATCACGTATAACTACCATATATCATCACATATAACTGTCATATATCACCACGTATAACTGAATGATAACAAATTTTTATAGGGTGTACCTAACAAGGTGGACCCAGGTGCATGTAATAAATTGTCCGCATAAACGCGGGTAGTCGAACTAGTTAAATGTAACTCATCAGCAGACCTTATCAAGTCAACAACATGTTGAAGAATCCGTTCTTGGAAGAATTTCTACTATACTATAAGGGAGGAGTTCTCATACCCAGTAAAATTATTAAGGTGTCCCAAATCCACCACTGCTATAAATAGTGTTAACTATTAACGTTGAGTTGGCAGATGGAGAGCGTTCCGGGGAATAGGTGGACCAATCAGATTTTTTCGAAGTTGAGGTATCAATTTGTGGTTAAAGGGGGTCTATTTTGATACGAGACCAGAATTTTGACCAGGTATAAATAACAACTTTATTCTCTATTTTTGTTAATACTCTTTTGTCCAATATTCAATCTCACCTAATATCACACGTCATTTAGAATCATAAGAAAAATTTTCTTCTTTGTTCTTCTGTTTGTTCTTCTATTCAAAGTAGATATTAGTTATGTTAATCCCAACTTTTTTAAAAGTTGTGTTGACGGATTATATAAACACGCTGGTAAGAATTATAATTTTGTTTGTTCATTCCGTTTTTTCCGATTTTGAAATTCTTCTAAATTCTAAATTCGAAATTTTTTTTCTTTGAATCTATTAATAAATTTCGATCCGTATTTTGCAGCAAATCTCGAATATATCTCGAAAAAAACAGTCAATTTCCAGATCTGTTATTCAATAATTTATGAATGCAGTGGCCAGATCTATTTATGAATTGAATAATCAATTTCCAGATCTGAAAATTCAATCAAATTCCGAAAATAAATTATGAATTGAATAATAGATCTATTTAATTGAATAACGAATCTGTTTTAGCGGCGTTTTTTCATTTGGGGTATTTTACGGCTGTTCTTAATTTCGATTCTGAATTGCTTTCTATTTTTTGTTTTCTGTAAATTCTGCAAATTCAGTATTTTTTTTTGAATCTATTCGTAAATTTGGATCCTTATTTTGCCAGCAAATCTCTACATGACTTATTACGAAAAAAATTCATAGTTATGTTTTTTATTTTTTGGAAAATATAGATTTGTTTTACGGAAGTTGCATTCATAATTCTGTTATTAATTTTCTGGAAATAACAGATCTATATTTCCATAAATAATTTATGATACAAAAATTATAGTTTTATTCATATAATTCCAGATCTAAAGTTACAGTCAAAAGTTGTAGAGATTTTATATCTTTTTTGCATCTTCAGCAAGACTATGAAGTCGAATTCAAGTTTCTTCAAGTATCGGGATTGGTGTTTCAACTTATTTTGCTTTAGAAATAATTTGTCATTTTTTTTTTTTGGGAATTAAAGACTAGAGAAACTCGGTGATCTCATCTTTGTTATTATTTCTTGGGATAATTCCCATATAATACATTATGGTAAACATAAATTCCCATATAATACAACAAGATTATTTTTTTCCCATTAAATCTTGTCTATC
>BMAC01000238.1:11963-36626 GCA_014905375.1 Phtheirospermum japonicum
ACATGTTTATTTATTTTACCTAAAAGAATTTTTTAAATAAATTGTAAAAATAAAAAACCTAATAAATAAATAAATAATATGTGTGTTAGGGTTAGGGTTAGGGTTTGCTTAGGGCCGAACTTTTTTTTTTTTCACAAAAACCCCGAGACGCCACTCCCAAAGGTGTCCCGCCCCAATTTTTTTTTTTTTTTTTTTGGCAATATCCCCCCGGGACGCCACTTCGAAAAGGCGTCCCGCCCCCCCGTATTTTTTTTTTTTTAATTTCAACCCAAAAAGAGTAGAAGTCACTTTAGGTCCGAAACATCTTGGGAATGGCGTCCCGATGGGCGGGACGCGCCTGGGAGTGGCAGCCCGACCCAAATATAATATATATTATTTTTTCAACCTAATAAAAAATATATTAATTATTTAATTAAACCCTAATATATACTTATTTATTCAAAATATATATTATTTATTTAATTTTTCCTAGGACGGATATCGACTAAATAAAAAAGAAAATGAACAAAAAAAGAAAACTAGGGTTAGGGGTGGGGAAAATGAGTACTTATCTGTTATTGGCCGCCTCCATGGGCCTTTACTTCTATTATTTATATACTTCCATTGAGTGCTTAATCGCAAATCTGAGTAGCCGTCCCCCTCCCTCTTAGTTTTTTCTTTGAAGCCTTTGCATTCGATAGTAAACCTTTTTTTTTCACTTAATTTCTTTTTTGGTTTTTGTTTTTCGGAATTGAAACGGAGTTTGGGAAATGATGATAAATCGCGATTCAGAGGCTACTGTTGCTCTGCTGAATATTATTGATTTGCACGTCAGTCTGATCCCAATTCCTGTTATACAACTCCAATTTGGTTTTCTCCTTTAGGGCTTTTTGCGTCTTTATCGGTGGTTCGTGTTAAATTAATTGACAAAAGGATCGATGAATCTGAAAAAGATTGATGACGCAGTCTCGTACTGTAGATGTTTTCATCAACTAAATAGGATAAAATCTTGAAAGTCTTTGTGACGCCTAAATTAAAGTTGATGAGCTTAATTAGGGCTGACTATCAAACCAAATTATTGATAAAAACTCGGCATTGATCTTGAAAACCATGTGTGGCGTGATAAGGAATCCTAGAAGAGACCGAGTCTCATCCAGCTCTCTGCTTTGTTCTCTAATTTAACGGACGGTAAGTTTATGTTATTTTTTGGTTGGATAAACTTAAGTGCCAGACCAAGACTAAATTAGAATTATAAAAGAAACTTAAAATGCTTAAGAAAATGCAGCAAGCTACTTTTCCAACGTTTGTTCTACATAAACGTTAACAATCAAACAAATATGTCAAGTTAAATGATATTTTAAACAAACTTGAATTATAATATTTTCTTGTTTATTCAATTTGTATTTGATCATATACGATTCTTTGTTTTCCTAGTTTCTTGTACTTTACAATTTATTTTGTATTTATTATATATTATTTTTGGAATAAAATTAGTAATCGGAAAAAATTAGTATAACTTCGGAGGTTGATAGTTGGAGGTTTTTTCTATGAGTAGTTTAAATTAAAAATTTTTAAAAAAATGCGTAGATATCATTAGTGAGTGAATATTTTTTATCTAAAAATGAATTGTATTGATCGGTAAGAGTGAAATTTAAAATGGCTAGCTGGTGTAATTATTGAAAAATTGAATTTTATCTAAAATATTTAATTATATTCTCATTTAATACGGTTTAATTAAATAAATAATATATTTTTTAATAAGAATTAAAAAAATCACAGTTTCAAAAAAGATTGATTTTTTATGCCCGAACCTAAAGTGATATTCTACTTTTTGGGGGGTTGAAATGAAAAAAATAAAAAAAAATTAATATTCTTGCAAATTTTATTTACAAATAAAATTAATTTTATTAAATAATTAACAATTAAACAAGATACGAATAAATTCGAATTTTTACATAAATAATGAATTCTAACAAAATAAATAAATTAAAATTATGATAACATAATTAAGAATTTTACACAAAATAAATCAATTGATATATTAAAATATTTAATTATTCACATAATTAATAATTTATATGTTGTGAAGTTTAAATTTATCGATTTGTGATAAAATTATTAATTATGTGAAAAAAGTCTTAATTTATGTATTTTTTGAAAAATTATTAATTATGTGAAAATTTGAATTTATTCGTTTCTTGTTTACTTGTTAATTATTTACTAAAATTGATTTTATTTGTAAATGAGGAAATTATTAATTTTGTGAAAATGTTAATTTTTTTTTTCATTTTAATCTCAAAAAAAGAGTAGAAAACCACTTAAGGTCCGGGACGCCCTTGAAATGACGTCTTGCTCATATTCTAAAACGATTTTTTATATCTACCTTCTAGAATATCACTGTAGGTTCGGGACGCCCTTGTAAATGACGTCCCGCTCACATTTTAGAACGGTTATTATTTGTACCCTTTAGAATGTGAGCGGAACGCTATTCTCAGGCGTTTTCCGCCACAAGAAATCAATTTTATTTTGAAATTGTGATATTTTTTTAATTCTTATTGAAAATTATTATATTTATTAATTAAACCCATTCAATACTATAACAATTCATTAATTATTAATACTAAGTTGCATTGAATATGAGTAAAAAAAAACTTTTTTAAATAGGAAAATTGTTTGATTGCTTCTAATTTGAAGTTAAATTTATTCGTACAATCCCTAACATTCCGAATCAATATGTTAACTAAAAAACTCAAAAGTAAAACAAGTATTTCGAATGTCTCATGCATTTGCCATATTGAAATTGCAAGTAATAATCAAAATAAATAATAAAAAATAAAGAAAAACATTAAAAAAAACCTACTGTACAAATATTTATGCATGATCATAAAATATAAATAATGCGAATCAATGAAAGTCGAAAAACTATGTATGCATGATCATAAAATATAAATAATGCGAATCAATGAAAGTCGAAAACTCTATTGGAAAGAGCAATTGCAAGCAATAATCAAAATAAATAATAAAAAGTAAAGAAACAAAGCACATTCAAAAAAAACCTAATGTACAACTATGTATGCATGGTCATAAAATATAAATAATACGAATCAATGAAAGTCGAAAGGACAATTGGAAAAAGCAATGAAAGTTGACGTGACAGTTAAATTTTTTATAAAAAATAACTAGAAACAAGGAATAAAGATAGTAATTAAATTTTAACCATGCATGAAAATAAAAATCAAAATAAAGCATAATAAATACTTAAAATAAAAACGATCAAGGACCCGATCAATGATTAAGGTGTGTTATTCACCTAAATTCCATAAATCAAATCATAAATCTAACAAGGGCTAAGACAAAATGCATAAATTGAAGAGCAAGGAAGAAATTAAGAAAAGCTTAATTGAATCAAAAAAAAAAAGAATCTCAAACTTGAAGAAATTACCATCCAAATTAAATCTAAGTTATGGATTGAATTTTCTTGAGCTAACAAACCCAAGACTTGAAAATAAACCTAAAAGGTAGAGAGGATACAGACTCTGAAATCATGAATGAGTTGGGAGAATCAGAGATCTTCCATATGAAATCATCTTACATCTATTTATACCAAGTCTAATTAAGGGCAAATGAGTCAAATTAGCCTTAAAAGTTTAGATTTCCCGTGTTTGACCAAAGTTGACCCGTAGACACCTTGTTAGACACTTGGTTTGATGTTTGGCGTGGGTTGGCTTGGCCTAGCCCGAGATGACGCGAGCTGGCGTGGCTTGACGGAGGGTGGCGACCATTCCAGTGCGTTCCGCCCTTTGGAGCTAGCTTGTGGCACGGATTTAGGCATGAAACTTGGCGCAAATCTTGGGCCTCAATGCCTGGTGCGGGTCTAAACGCATGCCGGCACGGATCTAGGCGCATCCTGGCACGGATTTGGGGCCTCAATTTATTGGCTCGAGTCTAATTCATTAAGTTACCTATTTTCGCTTCTTTAGTGCTTCTAACTTCAAGACCCGTCCTTCCAATCGAACTTTATCTTCTTAGAACAACGACCAATCTCAAGTGAGCCCATTCTTTCACCTATGAAATAGGAATTTTGAATATAAAAACTCAAGAATCACACAAACATCACTAACATCGTACACATAAGGCTCAAAACAATAAAACAAGAAAACAACCTAATAATCTAACGAAAATCGACTCAATACCACTATAAACAACAATAAACCCTAATTAAAAATACGAGAAAAATACCACAATCACATGCAAAACAACCACCCCACACTTATTGGTTTGTTCGTCCTCGAACAACAAAAAGAAACGATAATGTGATAAAGCATAAGTGTTTAAGTGATGATTATTGATGATAGGTTGGAAGTTGAACCCATTTAAAAGGTTGAAAATTATCTTGAGAGGATCGGTGAATTGCTAGAATTAGTCCCCAATGAGGTCGAGAGGAGGCACAAGCCCGAGCTTAAAGCCTCTCCCATTTCACCTCAATGCTAATTTGAATCGAGAAGAAGAGGAGAAGTTGATTGAAGTGTTTAAAGCTTATAAGGGTGCTATTGGTTGGAGTCTTGGAGATATTAAGGCAATTAGCCCTTCAACTTGCTTGCATAAGATTGTTTTGGAGGATGATACTACACCTTCTCGAGAATTCCAAAGACGTTTGAATCCAAATCTTAAGGAGATAGTGAAAGCCGAGATATTGAAACTGTTGGAGAAATGCTTGATTTTTGCAATTACCGATAGTGAGTGAGTGAGTCTCATTCATATGGTACCGAAAAAGAGTGGCATAATCGTTATTGAGAACGAAAAAGGAGAATTGTTGGTCACGAGGGCACAGGATGGAGAATGTGTATTGATTTTAGAAAGTTAAATGCGACCACCGAGAAAGATTATTTCCCTCTTCCATTTATCGACCAAATGTTGGATAAGTTAGCCGACCATCATTCTTATTGTTTCTTAGATAGGTTGCCGGGTTACTATCAAATCGCAATCGCACCCGAAGATCAAGCCAAGACGACTTTTACTTGCCCATTTGGAACGTTTACTTTTCGTCGAATGCCATTTGGGCTATGTAATGCCCCGGGAACGTTTCAAAGATGTATGTTCTCGATATTTTTGACATGATCGATAAATTTCTTAAAGTCTTCATGGATGATTTTTCTATATATGAAGACTCTTTTGATGAATGTTTGAAAAATCCTGAAGAAGTGCTAACTCGATTCAAAAAAATGAGTTTGACCTTATGTTGGGAAAAGAGCCATTTCATGGTTCGAAGCGGCCCTGTTCTTGGGAATTTGATCTCGAAACGAGGGATTGAGGTCGATAATGCCATCATTGAAGTTATTGAGAAGCTACCTCCTCCTCTCAATGTTAAGGATGTGAGAGGTTTCCTTAGGCATGCTGATTTTTATCGGTGAATCATAAAAGATTTCTCGAAAATTGCTCGCCCTTTATGCCGATTGTTAAGCAATGACGTACCTTTTGAATTCGATGAAGCTTGTGAGAACGCTTTCATGTCAATTAAAAAGTCTTGTATCCGCCCTCGTCGTAGTAGCTCCCGATTGTAGTTTACCTTTCGAGATTATGTTCGATGCTTCAAATGAGGCGTTGGGGCCGCTCTTGGCCAACGAGTGAATAAGTTATTGAGGGTGGTATACTATGCTAGTTTAATGCTTAATGATACTCAAAGAATTACACAAAAACCGAAAGAGAGCTCTTGGCCGTGGTCTTTGCTCTTGAGAAATTCCGACCTTACATTATTAGATCAAGAGTCATAGTCCATAGTGATCATGCCACTTTGCCTCATTCGTTGGATTTTATTGCTCCAAGAGTTCGATATCGAGATTAAAGATTGTAAAGGGTGTGAAAACGCGGTGGCCGAATGATCACGAATGGTGGAGATGGGATAGATATAGGTGAAAATTTACCTCACGAAAATTTATTTGAAGTGGATCAAGCACCATGGTATGCCGATTTTTGCGAACTATTTGGCGAATGGTGACCTCCAATCGGACATGAGTTGGCAAGAGAAGAAGTGTTTCCTTGTTAAATGTCAAAGCTTCTATTGGGACGATCTCATTATGTATAGAGTGGGAAAAGACGGGATGATTCGAAGGTGTGTCCCCGAGGATGAAATGCAAGATATCCCAACTTTTAGCCACAATCACCAAACCGGGGGCCACTTTGGAGGAAGAAAGACGACCCTTAAGACTTTGAGTGCGGGTTTTTATTGGCCGTCGCTACATTACGATGCTCAATTTCATGTTCAAACATGTGACAAATGCCAATGCATGGGGAGTATCTCAAAGAGGAATGAAGCCCTTGGTGGGAAATTTAGTAGTTGAGATATTTGACGTATGGAAAATTGATTTTATGGGGCTGTTTCCCAAATCGGTAGATGGATACGAATATATTTCGTGGGGGTCGACTATGTGTCAAAATGGGTCGACTATGGTAGCTATTTTTGTAATAAACTCTTTGAGAAGCTCATGAAGATCTATGAGATCAAACATAAGATAGCCACATAATATCATCTCCAAACATCGGGGCAAGTTGAAATAAGTAACAAGCAAGTGAAGAGTGTTCTTGAGAAAACAGTGCAACCCAATCGTAAAGACTGGTCAAGGAAGTTGAGCGATGCCCCGTGGGCCCTTCGAATGACCTACAAAATGGTTCTATGTATGAGCCCTTATTGTTTATTCTTCGGCAAATCTTGTCACTTGTCGGTTGAGCTTGAGCATAAAGCAATAAAAGCCGTGAATATGGATTTGAAGGAGATCGGGCTAGAGAGAATGTTGCGAGTGGAGGAGTTAGACGAGATTCAGAACGTTCAATATGAAAATGCTCATATCTACAAGGAAAGGACGAAGCAAATCCATGACAAGAGGATAGTCCCAAAAGAGCTTGAGGTTGGTATGCCCGTCTTGCTCTACAACTCCCGTTTGGCCTTATATCCCAACAAGTTTAAATCTAAGTGGATGGGGCCCTATACAATTGAAGAAGTCAATTCAAGTGGGGCGGTGACCTTAATTGAACTTAAGACTCAATAATGATTCCAAGTCAATGGCCATCGGGTCAAGCCCTATCGTCACAGTTTTCTCTTTCTACCCGACAAGGAGGTTATTGCTTTAGTGATCCTCCCATCTCAACTTCACCATGATCAAGAAGGGAGTTCATCAAGCTAATGACGTAAAATAAGCACTTATTGGTTGCCTTGGGTAAACAAGTCTTCCCGACCAGGCTTGGGTAAACAAGTCTTCCCGATCAGGCCTGGGTAAACAAGTCTTACCGACCACTTGTTCCAGAACATGGGTTGCCTTCCAAGAAGTGCTTATTTAGCTTCATTAGCTTGATGAACCCTAGAATAATTTCTTATTTATGCCTCCCAAGTATCCTAGAATATGTAAATCATACATATTCAAGAATGTCCCAGAATATGTAAATCGAACATATTCAGAGATATATGAAATATGTATATCAAACATATTTCCATACAAGACCCAACACTACATAAGACCAAATAATTCACCCACAACAACAAACCTTCACAAGAAATACACAAGACTTAAGCCACAAAAGACCAAACTATACATGTAGAAATTAAACAAAGTTGGGAAAAACATGTAAGTCAAACATGTTTCCTCCAAATATCCCAAAATATGTAAATCAAACATACTCAGGGACATCCCAAAATATATAAATCATGTTGTGAAACTAAGAAAAGAGAGGAGAGAATGATCAAGAGACAAGTTTATTGTGGAGACTACAGTCCCTTTTATAGATACAAGACTAGGTTTAGGGGTAGGATGGTCATTCATATAATATATAATTAAGGCAATTAATTAATTACAACACTTCCCCTTGAATGACCTTAAAAATGCTGCCTCGTTAAAACCTTATCAGGAAAACCCAATGGGACAAAACCTGGTCAAAGGAAAAAGAGTGCAGCCCTACTCCCCTTAATATCATGACTGTAGAGAGTCGCCGCATGCCAATCTTGTGTACTAATCTTTTAAACGATGATGTTGGTAATGCTTTCGTGAATAGGTCCGCCAAATTATCAGATGAGCGAATTTGTTGAATATCGATATCGCCATTCTTTTGGAAATCATGTGTGTAGAAGAATTTTGGAGATATATGCTTTGTCCTGTCACCTTTTATATAGCCTTCTTTGAGTTGTGTGATGCACGCTGCATTGTCTTCATATAACACAGTCGGCTTATCCTTTGTTGAAGCTAATCCTCATGACACTTGGATGTGATGTGTTATATTTCTTAACCATATACATTCTCGACTAGTTTCATGGATTGCAATGAGTTCAGAATAATTTGCGGATGTTGCTGTTAAAGTTTGCTTCACAGATCTCCAAGATATAGTAGTTCCTCCACATGTAAATACATATCCTGTTTGTGATTTGGCTTTATGTGGATCTGAGAGATAACCTTCATCTGCATATCCCACTAAAGTATTTCCAGAATTTTCTAGATAATATAATCCAAGGTCGATGGTGCCTTGTAGATAACGTAGAACGTGCTTAACACCATTCCAATGTCTTAAAGTGGGTGCAGAGCTATATCTTGCAAGGAGATTTACAGAAAAAACTATGTCTGGTCTAGTGCAATTAGCAAGATAGATATGGTACTTCAGGACCAAGTATCTTTTCCAGATCTTCAATTGGTCAAAACAGATCTTTATTTGCTTCTAGGTTTCTAATGACCATTGGTGATGACAGTGGATGTGCTTTATCCATGTAAAAACATTTTAATACTTTTTCTGTATATGATGATTGATGAATGAATAATCCTCCATGGACATGCTCGATTTGCAAACCTAGACAAAGTTTTGTTTTTCCCAAATCGTTCATCTCAAACTCATTTTTCAAATTTTCAGCAGTTTTATTGAGCTCTTCAGGAGTCCCAATTAAATTCAAATCATCAACATAAACTGCTATAATTGCAAATCCATTAATTGTTTTCTTTATAAAAATACAAGGACAAATATCATCATTTTTATATCCTTCTTTCTGTAAATATTCACTAAGTCTATGGTACCACATTCGTCCAGATTGTTTCAGCCCATACAACGATCTTTGTAGTTTAATTGAAAATATATTTTTGGGGTATGAATTACTTGCTTCTGGCAATTTAAATCCTTTGGGGATTTTCATGTATATGTCACTGTCTAGCGATCCATATAAATATGCAGTAACTACATCCATAAGGGGCATATCAAACCTTTATGACACAGTTAGACTAATCAAATATCTAAATGTAATTGTGTCCATTACTGGAGAGTATGTTTCCTCGTAATCGATTCCTGGTCTTTGAGAGAAACCTTGTGCTACGAGTCGGGCTTTATATCTTGTTATTTCATCCTTTTCATTTCTCTTTCTTACAAATACTCATTTGTATCCAACGGGAATAACATTTTTGGGGGTTTGGATTATAGGTCCAAACACTTTTCGTTTTTCCAAAGAACTCAATTCAGCCTGTATAGCTTCTTTCCATTTTGGCCAATCATTTCTATTTTGACATTCTCCAAGACTTTGGTTCAGGATCCTGATTTGATATCTCAAGAGCTATATTATAGGCGAATATATCATCCATGATGACATTTTTCTCTCCAATAATTTATAAGAGTATAAATAATTAATCGAGATCTCATTATTTTTGGACACTAATAGTTCTTCAGGAACTACATTAGTTTTATATGATTGATCAATCATTTTTGTCATTGCTTGGTCCCTATCTTGAACTTTTCTCCTTCAGGGTACAAAATCTTTGGAACCAATCGGTCGATCACATTTCTGACGTATTTTAGATTCATTTGCTGATATTGTCTGTCCTACAGGGACATAAATTTTGGCCGATGTATTTGCAGCTGGTGTGAGAGATTGTGTCACTTTTTTTGTATCAACAAAAGCATCAGGTAGTTGATTTGCAACCTTTTGCAAATGAACTATTGTTCAACTTCTTGTTCACATTGATTATTCCTTGGATCAAAATGTGACAGAGTATTTTCATTCCAATAAAGACCTTTAATCTTTTCTGGATGTAGTTTTGTCCCGCCTAGTGTTGGATACGTCATTTCATCAAAATGACAATCTGCAAAACGTGCAGTGAATAAATATCCTGTTAAAGGTTCAAGGTATCTTATGATTGAAGGAGAATCAAATCCAACATATATTCCAATCCGTCGTTGGGGACCCATTTTTGTACGTTGTGGGGCTGCAATTGGAACTTGAACAGCACAACCAAGAATTCGTAAATGAGAAACATCAGGTTCTCGACCGAATACAAGTTGCATGGGGGAGTGGTGGTGAGGTAGTGCTGTTATATGAGCCGAGTCGAGCCCGAGCATACAAAGTTCGAACTCGGCTCGAACATGTTTTGAGCCTAGCTCGAGCTCGCTCGTTCACATTGACGAGCTAAAATTAGAGCTCGGCTCGGCTCGCTAGTTGCGAAATCAAGCTCGGGCCCGGCTTGTTTAAACGAGCACAGCTCGTTAGAGCTCGAGCTCGACTCGTTTAAACGAGCCAATCTCGTTAGAGCTCGGGCTCGAGCTCGAAATTTATTTACTTTAAAACCTGTACAAATTCTTAGAAATTGCAAATAAACCTGTGCCAATAAACTGCAATAAAAGACAAGTACATCTTCCAAAATCTAAATACATCAAGAAATATAACAACATCATCTCAAAACTCACTATCCCACCTGCAATAAGTGATTAATGCCTAAATTGAAAATTACAACTTGATGCAGTAGCAGAAAATTGACACAAACAAATATACATCCCAATAAACTCCAAAATGAGTCATAAATAAATTTTGCAATACAAACCCTAAATAACAAAATAAAAGACAATAAGTACATCTTCCCAATCTAAAAGACAACAACAAGAAACATAGTTTGACACAAACACAAATACAATTTCCCAATAAACTCCAAAATAACAAAATGAAAGATAGCGACTCGAATCCAAATTACATCAAGATCGACAATAATTCCAGCCTTCGATCATCAAATAACCACAAACTTCAACAAACACTCAATCTTGAGGAAGCTCGACCTCGTGATAGGTAGATAATTCAACAACATTCGATGAATCCTACAAAATAAAAAAAGTTTATATTTTCAATAAAAATAAGAAAAGTAAAACTTTCAATAAATTTAAATAACCAATTAAAAATTACATTACACTTACACGAGGCCTAGTTTTAAAGCCATGAAGATTTCGGATCCAATCATTGCTACAAAGTAGCACCTGCACAGTGTCAACAGTCATAGAAGCTCGTCGATCATCAATAATTCTACCACCAACACTAAAGGTAGATTCGGAGGCCACGGTTGTAACTAGAACAGAAAGAATATCATAAGCCATCCTTGACAATATCGGAAACCTCAACCTTTCACCTTTCCACCAAGAGAAAATATCAAGATTGGCAGAGGCATCACAAATATACCTACCATCTTCTAAATACAAATCCAAATCTGATTTTTCCGGTGGAGCCTTATCGATTTCATTAACATGCATTAGAAACTTTTCCTTACCCATGAGAACACCTCCAAATTTTTTAACATTTCCTTGAGTAGAAGAAGAAGAAAATGTATTATGCCTCCGTTTTAATGGCTGTTCGGCTGGTTCTTCGGCATGAGATGAGATAAAAGCATCAACATATTCATTGTAAAGCTCATAAAGAAGATGTTTGATGTCAGCAATTTTAATCACAGCTTCCACCTCACCATAAATAATCGGAAAAACATGATCAATAAGCACCATTTTATACCTCGAATCAAGAGTTGCACCAAATGACAACAACACGTTACTTTCTCCCCAATATTTATCAAATTTCTGGGTCATAACATCAGACATAGCTCTCATATGAGGAGAAAGATCAAGAGACTTCTCATTTAAAAGCTCCTTAACTCGATAAAGCTCTACAAGAAAAATGTTAGAAGTTGGATAGTCGGACCCAGAAACCATGTTAGTGATCTCATAAAAAATACCCAAAAACTGGCACACTTCTTCCACTTTCGACCAATCTGACTCAGTGGGACATAAATAAACCCGAGATCAATATCCTTATATCTCAAAAAAACATCCTTAAATTCTAAACCCGAAGCCAACATGAGATATGTGCTATTCCATCTAGTTGTACAATCTAAAATCAATTTTCTCGAGGGCAAATGCAATTGTTTGGCAATTTTTGCAAATTGAATTAGGCGAGACTCTGAATTTTTCAAGTACTTGATCCCATCTCTAAGAACATCAATCAAACCCTCAATGTTTTCAAGACCATCCTGTACTAAAACATTAAGTGAATGCGCACAACACCTCACATGAAAGATTTTCCCACCTATACTTAATCTCTTTCTCAGAGCAAAATCCTCTTTAAGCCTCCTAATACAAACATCATTATAACTAGCATTGTCTACGGTTATGCTAATTATGTTCTCAATCCCCCACTCAATGAAACATTTATTTAAAGCATCAGCAACAATCACTCCAGAATGTGGTGGTGGCACATTACAAAAGTTCAACACACATTTTTGAAGCACCCAATCAGAATCAACAAAATGAACAGTCACAACCATATATTGAATTTTTTGTCCAGATTTCCACATATAGTAGTTATACTAACCCTAGTAGCACCTTTCAATACAAATTTCAGTTTTTTCTTTTCCAGTTCATATGTCTTCTCTGACTTGTTTTCGGGTAATTTTTTTATAAAATGGGGATGCAGCTTTCATGAACAGATTAAAAACATGATGATCCATCATTAAAAATGGATACTCATGTACTAAAACCATATGAGAAGAAAGCTCTCGTACCTTCGCATGATTGTATGAAAAATTGGTAATCGAAGTGATACCAGCAGCAGATGACCCTTCTGTAAATGACAAAACTTGTTGCTTCGAATTGCTTTGATCCCCCGCCAAGTTTATCTTCCTTTGTAGACATGAAATCACATGACGCCTATGGTGAGTTGTAGTTCCAGTACCACTTTTAGTAAACATTTTGCCGCAATGATTACACTTCAGTTTTTGGGTTCCATTCTTGAGCTTCACAAGTTCCATGTTGTCCCATATGATTGACTTCTTTTGACGTGTAGGTTTCTCGAATGGGTTTACCGGTGCACCTTGTTTTTCCAATGCTTTGCTGGAATCTTCCTCGATTATTTTCAGCTCTTCATCACTCATCTCATCCACATTCTCATCGATATCGACTTCATCAACAGCTTGATTGAATTTATCCATACCAACGCTTGAGCACAAATCTTGATTTGAATTAAAAAGGGGATTGGACATACCTGTCAAAATTTCATTTTACAAACCTCAGCCCACAAATAATAATAATAATAATAATAATAATAATAATAATAATAATAATAATAATAATAAATGAGACAAATACAGTATAGTATAGATGATTGGACTGTTATTTTTTTTTTTTTGAATAATGTTGGATATGATCAATGAAAAGAGTATGGAATGAAACTTTTTTGTCTAGCCAACAGCCACCAAAAACACACCACCAATCCCCTGTGAAACTGAGCAAAGTATTTATAAAAACAATAATGTTATTTTCCCCCTATATGTCTAAAACTAATTTTTTTCACCTAGGACTGTTCCCAAATTTCATGACAACACTCTTTTATATCAATCTCTTCACATAACTGTAAAAAATAATTGGATTTCTACTCCTTATCCCTGCAGTTTCCCACTTTCCAGACCTGTACCAATTACTTCTAACATCTGCAATCTTACAGGCCCACAGTGCATGTGTTGTTGATCAGTAAAGCTGAAAATATATTGCACTAGGGTTTTAGCAAGTAGATCACACCAGTACTTTGGGTTGAATACTAGACTGTCAATCTAGATTTATGCCACACAATTTTACCTTTCTCTGAGTTGTCTAATTCTTAAACAAAATAATTTTTAAAAATTTAAACTCTAAAACAAACTTTGTTACCTTTCAATCAAAAATTGATAATCATTCTTTTAATTATGTATGCAAACACTCCCTTAATATCATTATTAAACTTTTATAGTTCTTAGATTTTCACTTTTATTAAGTGCATCATGGAGAAAACAAAAGGCAGAATAGTACTTTGCATTGCCAAAATGGAGATGACATAATAAATTAATTGCTTTAAAAAAAACTGAGACAGAGGTATAGCATATATATTGAGACAGCTATAGCAAATATATTGAGACAGCTATCACACCATCATAAAGGGTCATGGCATGTATTAGAAGCTTGATGACATAGACTCTATAGGACCACAAATCAACTTAAATTATGATTGAGAAATAGCGGAAAGCAAATGAGTATTATATATTGCAAGTCAAATTAGATACATTGCATGAGGCATACTGAATCACATAAAATGAGTATAAAATTGCAAAGCCCTTTATAGGTTTCTACATAGATGACACATACATGCTTTAATTAGGTTGAATGTTACTTGATTCCTTCACCAATACATCAAATTGGCAGTATAATTTATCCAATAGAGTTCATGTTACATATCTAGTTTAAATTTAGTAAAAGTAGCCTAATTGCAAAAAAAGAAATCCAGTTACTTTTCAAAATTACAAATACCCTTTAAAGCTTGTATTTACCTAAAAACCCTTCTAATATTACAACAACTCTCTGACAACAAAGATTTGTCCCAAGCATATAAAATTATTAATCCCTTCTAATTGTGGGGACTAATCATTCCAAACCCTTACTTAATACTGAAAACACAAGTCCTTTGTTCTTGGTTGTAATAGATTTAATTTTATCTTTAAATAAAATAAAATAAAATAAAATCTCAACCAACATTAAAAATTGCTAAAACATCCACTGTCTGCCAATTATTTCATCTTTCCTCAAACAAAACAACTTGTCACCACTGCTTAGATTAACATTGCCTGCTCACCTAAAAAGAATATCCTCAGCTTAGCCATATAAAAAGAGCCTCTTTTAGAATTGTTGCTTGGCTAAAATCTCTCACAATGTCAAATTCGTCTTCTTGGAGCCAAAGAAAGAAATTTTTATTCATTCTAAACTCTATCGAAACGGAACAGGTATCTGAAAGCATTTTCCTTTTTTACACTACTGTTTTATATTTTTAAATATTAGTGTAAAGTTTTTTTGTCCTTTTTAGCTTAGTCTAAAGCTGTAACAATTTTTCAGACTGTCCCAAAAAGACATCCTATTTCTATCAGACATGGGAGCAAGTTTTTATTTCTCATATTGTCATCTAAACCAAATATCATCACAACACTAGTACTGCACATGTTTTACAACTACACATACTATCAATCATCACAACTACCCCCCCCAAAAAAAAAAAATCCTTCACACAAAACTCAATACAGCAACATGTACAAACTTGTCGAGTTTGATTTTTTACCTCAAAACCTGAGCTTTGACAAAACCCATTTGCTATATCCGGTCTTGAAGTGCTTTGAAAACCTAGCCTCTTGATCTCCTTCCTGGCGTTCAATGATTAGATGCGAGATGGATTAGGGTTGGATCGATTTTTGATCTCCGATGCGAGAATTAATTAGGGTTATCTTTGAGGGATGGTTTGGTTTGATGACTGGTAATTGATTGATGAAGAAGGTGAGTGGTGACGGAAGGCCATGTCTATCAGATCACGAAGGGGTTTCGGCCATGGCTATCGCAATGCAATTTGGGAAATGTGTCTGCGAGTGTGCGATGCGAGTGCGAGATTGAATTAGGGCTACGAACGGGGGTGGTATTAGAGGGTGGGTAATATATATACCTATATATGAAATTAATTTTATGACCCTAGTATTCGAGCCTATCGAACAGCTTGCGAGCCGGGCTCGGCTCGGCTCGTTAACTAAACGAGCACCTTATGAGCTCGAGCTCGGCTCATTTATTAAAAGAGTCGAGCTGAGCTCGAGCCTTAACGAGCCGAGCTCGAGCTGCTCGTTTCGTATAACAGCACTAGTGATAGGCCGTTGGCCTAATACGAATCAATGTTGCTTCATGTAATATGGCATGACCTCAAGTAGATGTGGGTAATTTTGACTTCATAAGTAATGGTCTAGCAATAAGTTGAATACGTTTAATAAATGATTCTGCTAAACCATTTTGGGTATGGACATGAGCAACTCAATGTTCAATCTCAATCCCAATTTCCATACAATAATTATTAAATGCTTTAGATTGAAACTCACTTGCATTATGAAGACGAATTTTCTTGATTGTATGATCGGGAAATTGAGCTCTTAGTTTTATTATTTGAGCAAGTAGTCTGATAAATGCTACATTTCTTGTAGAAAGTAAACATACATGAGACCATCTAGTAGAAGCATCAATCAATACCATTAAGTATCGAAATGGTCCACAAGGTGGATGTATTTGTCCACAAATATCTCCTTAAATTCTTTCCAAGAAAGATGGAGATTCAGTATTAACCTTCGTGTAAGAAGGTCTAGTTACTAACTTGCCTTGTGCACAAGCATTACATGGAAATTCATTTGTTAAAATCTCCTGGTTCTTTATATTATGTCCATGTGAATTATTAATTATTCGGTGCATCATTGTTTCTCCACGGTGCCCAAATCTATCATGTCAAAGTATAAAGCTTTTTGTGTCATTGAACTTCAGGTTCATGACATGATTTGCCTCAATTGCTTTTATGGATGTAAAATACATTCCAAAAGAAAAAGTCGAGAACTTTTCTTTTATCTGCTTATGTCCAGATATAAAAGAATTTATACAAAGATATTCATTACTACCTTCTTGTATTGTCTCAATGTGGTACCCATTACTGCGGATATCCTTAAAAATCAATAAATTTTTCTAGATTTACTAGAGTAAAGCGCATCTTCTATAATTAGCTTAGTATTATTTGGTAAAATAATACAAGCTCTTCTGGAGCCTTCAATGATGTTTGATACACCTGATATAGTTTTCACATTCTTTTCTGCCAATGTTAGTTTGAGAAAATATTTCTTTTCTTGCAGAATGGTGTGCGTAGTTGCACTATCATCTAGACAAATATCATGTGAGTTCATCTTTTGTAATTCTGTAAAAAAAATCGAAAGAATAAAGAAATAAAATTTTAAAAGCTGCAAATAATTATGATTATAATAAAAGTTCAAAAAATTATTCTCAAGCAAATAAAATGTCTCAAAAGATAAGCAACAATGTTTCGTGGCAAAATAAAATCGAAAGCAAAACGAGAAGTTCAATCGATGTTTTCTAGCACACCACCCTCAATTAAATGTCCAATATCTCCTTTTGTATCGGCAAAGAAATCAGAAACATCCAAGTGGGTTGCATCAACTGGACCGTCATAATTAATGACATTAGTTTCAATTTTTGCTTTCCCCTTGATTGATTTTTGATAAAGATCCACAAGATGCTTTGCCGTACGACAAGTGCGTGACTAATGCCCTGTCATGCCACATTTTTTACATGCTTCTTCTTTTTTGTAAGGAGAATAGTTGTTGGATGCTTTGTATTTTTTGTTAATATCAATTTTATTATGTCCGTGTCCATATCTATATCCGCGTCCACGTCCATAATCGCGCCCACGTCCACGTCCATGTCCACGTCCATTATTATGATTGAATGTTACATTGGCTTCAGGAAATGCAGTGGAACCAGTGGGTCGTAGCTCGTGATTTTTGAGGAGAAACTCATTATTTTACTCAGCAACCAACAAACAGGCTATAAGGTCACGATACTTTTTGAAGCCACGCTCTCGGTACTATTGCTGTAGGAGCATATTAGAAGCATAAAATGTGGAGAATGTCTTCTCAAGCAAGTCTTCATCAGTGATTTTTTCACCACAAAGCTTCAATTGACAACTTATTCGATAAAGCTCAGAATTATAATCACCTACGGATTTGAAATCCTGCATTCGAAGTTGTATCCATTCATATCGGGCTCTAGGGAGGACTACAGTCCTCTGATGGTCAAATCTCTCCGTTAAATCTTTCCAGAGTTCTTGTGGGTCTTTGACTGTGAGATACTCAATTTTCAAATCATCATGAAGATGATGATGTAAGAAGATTAGTGCTTTATCACGATCCTGCTGGGATTCCTCATTTTCTTCTTTTATTGTATCATCCAGACCCTTCGAGATCAGGTGTACCTCAGCATCAAGAGCCCATGATAAATAATTCTTGCCAGATATATCAAGTGCAACAAACTCAATCTTGGTGATATTAGCCATTTGTGCAAATCTACACAATGAAAAATTTAAACAAAATTTTAATGTCATCAGGACATAAATATTATGCTCTTTATACAAGTATCATATAGAATGACATGCTAATTCAAGAGCACAATATATATAAACATTCTTCAGGAATATTGAATTATCATATTAAATATGAATATTCTTATGGAATATTATGCTTAGTTGTTCTACTTTAGGAGAAACAACTTGAATTAATAATAATAATTTTTTTTATTGAAATACATATGAAAAATAAAATAAGCCTAAAAGAATTAAACTTAATAAATTAAAAATTACTTCTTCAAGAGCAATCGTAGATCTCATAGTATTATCCAGGAATACATAATAAATAATTAAAAATGTTAAGATGGTTGTCTTTCTTCAGGAATCACAACAAATCATTGTTTTAATAATCTTTTAGATTATTAATAATTGTTAGTATTCTTCAGTAATACATAATAAACATTTAAAATATATTACGATGGTTGTGTTTCTTCAGGAATCATAATAAATTATTGTTTTAATAATCTTCTAGATTATAGTAATTGTTAGTGTTCTTCAGGAATAAATAATAAATAATTAAAATATATTGAGATGGTTGTGTTTCTTCAGGAATCACAACAAATCATTGTTTTAATAATCTTCTAGATTATTAATAATTGTTAATTCATGTTTCTTTGAAAAATCATGATTATCATATATGATGATAGTATAAATGAAAATAATATAAATAAACATCATACCGAATATCATTATATGCACATATATTACAGATTTAATCATCAAACTCCATCAATAAGAATTATTATCGTAATATGGTTGACATAAAAAAAATATACCAAAAGAAATACCATCATACGTTATCGTAAAGAAGAAAAAAAAAATGAAAATCAAGTATTTAGTTTCAATTGTAATGAATGCTTTGATCAACAAAAACTAATTTAGTGCAAATCAATTGTTAATATGGTTATTGATCTCCATAATTCAAGCATGATTTTCAAAAGATCTTCATATATCTCCATATGTAACATGCTTTAAAAAAAAAAAAAAACAGATTGCCACATACATATATGAATTCAACAAACATTCTTACATATATATATTCTTACATGCCCCAACAAATAAGGAAGATATAAACATAACGGTTTCTAAATAGATTAATTTAAATAGATCTACATACACAAGCAATTGACGAACAAAAGAAGGTTGATAATACCTTGAGGAATATATTAGTAGAACAATCGCTTGGGGAATTGGTAGAATAATAGCTTGGGGAATTGGTAGAACAATCGTACTGATAACGTGTTGTGAAACTAAGAAAAGAGAGGAGAGAATGATCAAGATACACGTTTATTGTGGAGACTACAGTCCCTTTTATAGATACAAGACTAGGGTTTAGGGGTAGGATGGTCATTCATATAATATATAATTAAGGCAATTAATTAATTACATCAAATCAAACATATTCAGGGATATATGAGAACATATAAATCAAATATGTTCTCATACAAAATCATACTTCTGATTCCTATCGCCGACCTGATGGAAGCATCGAGATTTCCTCGTATTCGTAATCCAAAACACTTCCCAACCTCGTATTCATAAGCCATCATATTTCACAACCTCGTATTCGCAAGCCATCATATTTCACAATATATCGAAAACTCTTTATTCATAAGTACCCGCCCGTAGTGGGTAAAGTGTGACAAAGTATGAGTTCATCGTCAACCTAAAAGGAGCGTCGGTCATAACAACAATACGTAAAGATAGATGAAGGAAATATAAAACCCTCTCTTTTACGAGATTTGAACGAGCGTACCTGATACGTAATCATATTGATGCCATAAAAGAACTTACCTCTCCTCGAATATCCAATTGTGAAACCTCTTTATTTTTGGGTAGCAAAATTTTACGATCACCTTTTTGTGAGTGTTTGGATGCGTGACATGGTATATAGCCTTAAATATTGGCGACCTCCTCGCATTGAGTTGATCATCTCCGAGTTAGATGTCAGGTAGCTCATAAATCAACCCTTCAAAATCAAAATTAAAACTAACTAAATGGGTAAACTTGCACTCAACCTGTTAGTATACGATCATAAAAATAATTGATAAGTAGGATGCTAACATCGCAACCCTTCCTTACACCCATAAATCTTAAATTAATCATGCGGGCCCAAATAATCCTCCATGAACCTGTACATCAAAACTCATATAATTGCTCCAGTCTGTGAGGCGAGCTGGAGGCAGGCCAATTTTCAAAACCATTATTATAAAAGGTATAATTTTTCCACTCACATCAATACAAAACCATATTCCATCCATATTAATCCAATTAAACAACGTTAGAATATATCCATATTTTCCAGAGAGCTTAAGAAATCAAATAAGCCAAGATTATATTAATCATATATATTCATTGTAAATCAAGTATTTCTCTTTCCCATAACCATAAACACCATATCACCATTAAGCCATATAGGATCAGATAAAATGACACGGGAGTTTTCAGCACATATACCAACTTTGAGGATTTAACTGTTTTGATTGGTAATGAATTAAAGAACAAGCTATATACCACTAGAAATACCTAGGATTCTAGTTTCTAATACAAAAACCGGATCTCAAAAATGATAATTCAAGAGTGAGTTATTACCATTTTACCGAAGTGTGGCAGTACAGTGGTTTCATACGGGAATTTGGAAGGATGAGCAAATCTTAGTGTGTTTTAATGAACCTACTCATTAAAACACCTTGGGAGTTAATAATAACTTAATCTTTAGTCAAGACTTATCTTATTTATATTTATTAGAGTAACTTTCTCATTATTCTGTGCATCCCCATAACTTTAAATCATAAAGAATCACATAAACCATACGCATATCCCCATAATTTTAAATCAAATAAACCATATGCATATCCCCATAACTTTAAACCATATAGAATCAAATAAGTTATACACATATCCCCATAGTTTTAAATCATATAAATCAGTAGTCCCCCATATTTAACCAAAACAAACCATATCAAATAAAGCCAATTTGAATTCTCCCTGCGTGATTAATGCCCCATCGTCCATTCTATCAAGCACGTGAAAGACTCACAAGACCAATCTATCCGACTCCATGCATGATTAATACCCCATCGACCATTATAATTACCACATAAGAGTTCTCAATTATGATAAGTAAAACACACCACCAACTTTTAAAAGCCATGGAGAATTAAAACTTATCTGTGAGGGTTTCATGATTTATTAAATTGAGTATTCTCATGTCTTTTGCTCAAGGACTCGATGTCCCTCTTTCCCACAAATGACGCCACTTGATGCAACCAAAAAGACTGGTGCTTCAAGAATAGGGGGTACTGACCTCAAATATGAAATCAGCGATCTGACAGACCTTCAGAAGTCTCCTGGCAACCTGATAGAACTCCAAAAGGTTCCTAGCGACCTGGATAACCTGCAAAACAGAACCTAAGCCGGGCGGCCTCAGTGCAGGCCCTCCGATGCCTAAGTTAGATGGGGCTTAAGAGAGAGGTGAGACCCTCTAAAGTAAGAGCTCGATAGCGCGCATGAGCTTAAAATACATGAAATTAATGTAGAGTAAAAGGCAAGTCCTGTGTCTTCTTTGCGTAAACAAGAGACGAGATCGCTTGTATAAGAGCTCGTATTCAGAGCATATTCAGAGACGTGTTCAGATGTAGGCATGTTCCTAATTTAGGGTTCTCATCACCTGTATAAGAGCTCGCTTCTCCTAAAGGAGGTCTCCTAGAGGAAAACTCGCCATAAATCCATAAGCTTCATGATCCATGAAATAAGAGATAGGAGAGTATGAGATAAGTTATCAAGCTTGTGAAGTAAGGGTCTGAGCCTCTATTTATAAGATTATTGAGACTTATCCACCAAGTAATATGATTCCTTCATAAGGTGGGATTAAATCTCCTAATTATACTCAATATCAAAAATAAGGAAATACACTCATATTAGGACTCTTAGTTCCCATAATTCCATAACAACCATAAAAATATATTATTACCATGTTGGTGTCCTGTCGGGACCTAGTATATTCCACCCCTTTTGTTACATTTTTACCATTTAAAATCAATTCAGTTTTTGATGTCGTATCAGATACAACAAAATTTCATCCGAGAAAAAATAAAAAAGAGAAAAAAAAAACTACTTTCAGATATAAGAGGCATATGTGTGTGTGTATATATATATATATATATATATATATATATATATATATATATATATATATAATATATATATATAAGTATATATACTCATATAAAGAGTAGAGAAAAGCTAGTACTACTTGTTAAAAAAAAAAGGAAAAAACTCAAATTGACGGCAACAACATGCACTGTCAAGATATTTAATACGAGGAACTCACCATAATAGAAGTGAGAATGAGGGGCTAATAATAATAAAGAAGCAATCAAGACAAGGATATGACTCACCTGAATTAGATAGAAGCAGCAAGGTGTTAGTGTGGATGCTAATTCTTCATCGAAGATGCCGCAGCAATCTGGACCTGTTGAAATTAAAATACAAAAGGATAAATTGAGTAAATTTGTTAGTTTGTAAACAAAAATAGAAGCATGTGAACGAAGCATCAACTTGAAGAGAAGACAAATAAAGTTTTACCTGATGAAGTTTCGATTTTTCTGCCGACAAAGTAAGGTGATCGAAGAAATTTAAAGTTACCACCGCAATCTAGTGTTCGATGATTGAAGGAGAGAGGTGGACGTAATCTTATTGGTAATTCCTCTGACACGTTGGATGCATGATCATGGAAGTTGATGCTGAGAATGGTCATGTTTAGAACAGGGGCGTAGCCAGCCCGCTATATTACTCCTAGCCCAAATATAATTTTTTTTTAATGTTTTTAATATATATATTTTTTTTTTTGGTTTTAATGGGCCCGAAAAAAATCGGGCTGTGCCCTGGGCCAAGGGAGCACTCCCTGGCTCCGCCCCTGGTTTAGAATACTGCCAGATTAAATAAAAGCAACATCACAACACAAATATTGGGGTAAATATGCGACGATATAAGAAAAAAAGTAGGAAGATGTGAGCTTGAGATATAAAAAATATAAGGTATGCAAGAAGAATTTCCAAGTAAAGAAGAGTCATATCTACTCAGCAAGTTCAAGTTCAAGGAGATTAACGATGTTTAAAGTGACATTCAAGGTGTTCATTGCGGAATCTAATCAAATATAGCATTTGATCCGAGAAGAAACTATAAAGCCCTCGCATTAATGTTATTGAGAGTCAAAGTCGTCCTGATTGGAAGATCAAAGCATCAATTCCTTCAAGAAACCCTCAAGTTCAAAGTCAAGAACCATTGAAGCTCCCACATTCAATTCGAGATCAAGCTACCACCCCTTCGAAGAAATGTTATTCAACAAAAGTTAAGATCCGAATGAGTTCAAATTGAAGGTTCGCCTTGATCCAAACTTTTTACACCTATTTTTTTATTTAAATTAAAAAGCTCGTCCGCAAGAGAACGAAGCTATTGTAGGTGATAAGTTGGACACGAGTCGATCTCTCGAGAATTGAAATTCGGAGTTTTCAACGTTTGTTTAGTCACGAAAATTTAAAACACACGATCACGTTTCTTGGTTTTTGTTTTTGAAAAATATATCAACTACGAATTCGAAAAAAAATAATTAAAAACTCAAAAACTGAAAATAAAAATGCTGAATTAATTAACCCTAAATTATTAACTAAACTTGAAAGCATAAAATTAACCAAATTAAAAACTCAGATTTAATTATTAATTAACTAATTAATTAAAAATTCAATTAAAATTTAAATCAAAGCAAGAACTCAATAATAAAAATAAAACGCAGCAACATATAAATTCAGAAACTCAAACGATTAACCTAAACGAATCTAAAAGAATGCATGAAAATCAACGAACATGAATAAACGACAAACTTGAAACTTAAAAGCGAGTAAAGCATGAAAACTAAATCGCATGAACATCAATGACCAATCCAAGTCTCCAACATCCAAACATAAACCATAAAAACTGAATAAAAACAAAGAACTAAAATCATATAAGGTTCAACGAATTTCAGATCCGAAGACGAACGTAAGAACACGAACATGAAAATAATATCCTAAATATGAAAACTATGACGAAAGCTTGAAAGACACGAAAAAGGAATAGAAAACTTATTAAATGTAGTAGATGCAGTAAGTTCTTCAAGTTCTCCACAGAAACACACTGAAAAACGGATGAAAATGGGTCTGCGACGTCGAACGGGCTCCGTAACGCGTTTTCGTCGAATCTTTGATCTCCCTGTTGTTCTCCGCGTTTTGATGTTAAAATCCGAATCTAAACCCTAGGATTATGTTTTTGGTAAGTTTTTAGGGTTGGTAGCACACCTGGAACTCGGATTATAAGTGGGTATTTATAGATTTTTGGATTCTTGGGCTGCAAGTTATGTAAGTCGGTTCTGGGCC
>BMAC01000238.1:38071-54198 GCA_014905375.1 Phtheirospermum japonicum
CACACACACTTAAACCATAAAATGCCCACATTGTATAAAAAGAAAAATCAAACAAAGTATGGAAAAAGGTAAGAGAAAGAGAAACTCCCCTGAAATCGCGCTTGTGGTGAAGAGTCGAACATCCAAAAATGTACAAAGGTTGCAAAGGGGAAAGATTCCTGAAATAAAAAGAAACAAAGAAAAAAAACAAGAAAAGTAAGTGATAAATAGCCTAGGTTGCCTCCCAAGAAGCACTCATTTAACGTCAATAGCTTGACGCAGTCGCATCGCCGAGGAAGGAGGCGGGTCGGTGAGATCATGGGATACCGCAAAATGAGTGACCCCAGATCCTTCGAAATATGGTTTAACACGATGGCCATTGACTTGAAATCTCTCATTGGTCTTCTTGTTGACCAATATCACCACTCCATAAGGAATCACATCCTCAACTAGGTAGGGACCACTCCATCGCGACTTGAGTTTGCTGGGAAACAATCGGAGGCGAGAATTATACAATAAAACGTTCATCCCAGCTCGAAGATCTTTAGCAACTACCTCTTATCGTGTTGAATCTTGACCTTATTATAGTAAATAACCGCATTATCATAGGCATCATTACGAATCTCGTCAAGCTCCTCAAGTTGTAATCCTCGCATTGCACCGACTTGCGCTAAATCAAAATTCACTGCACGTATAGCCCAATAAGCCCGGTGCTCCATCTCAACGGGAATGTGACACGCCTTTCCATACACCATCCTATAAGGAGTGGTTCCCAAGACCGTCTTGTACGCCGTTCGATACGCCCAAAGAGAATCAATGAGTTTTGCTGACCAATCTTTACGGCTTGGCTGAACGGTCTTCTCGAGTATAGCCTTGATTTGTCTATTACTTGTCTCGACTTGTCCCGACGTTTGAGGATGATACGTCGTGGCAACTTTATGCTTAATACCATATCTCGCAATTAATTTCTCAAAAGACTTGTTACAAAAATGGGCCCCTCCATCACTAATAATGGCTCTCGGAACTCCGAAATGACTAAAAATATTCTCTTGTACAAACTTGAGCACCACCTTGGTATCGCATGTTCTTATGGGTATAGCCTCGACCCATTTGGACACATAATCTACGACTACCAAGATGTATTCGTATCCAAAAGATGTCAGAAAAGTCCCCATGAAGTCGATTCCCCAAACGTCAAATATCTCCAGCACGAGGTTGCTGTTTTGTGGAATTTCGTTCCTCTTGCTGATGTTTCCCGTTCGTTGACAACGATTGCATGACTTACAAAATTCGTGAGCATCTTTGAAAAGCGTCGGCCAATAGAATCCTGATTGAAGGACCTTAAAAGTAGTCTTTTGGCCTCCGAAGTGGCCTCCGCATTGCTGATCGTGACAAATGACAATATGCTATGTTGTTCATCCTCACGAATACATCTTCGAATTACACCGTCCTTCCCGAATCGGAAAAGGAACAGGTCCTCCCAAAAGTGGTTCTTACAAAGAGAAAGAAATCTTTTTCTTTCTTGGAAGGATAAATTGGCCCTCACATGGCCACAAGCAAGATAGTTAACTATGTCAGCAAACCAAGGGGAGGGGTGCGAAGAGACAACATAAGTAGTTTCATAAGGAAATGCATCATTTATAAGAACCTGTTCATTCACATTTCCCCCTACGTCTAAGCGTGACAAATGATCGGCTACTACATTTTCACACCATTTTCTATCCTTTATCTCGACGTCAAATTCTTGAAGTAGAAGTACCCAACGGATCAAACGCGGCTTGCTTTGAGGTTTATGAAAAAGGTAACATAGGGCCGCGTGATCACTATGGACAATGACTCGAGAACCAATTATGTAAGGACAAAATTCTTCTAACGAAGTTACCACGGCTAAAAGTTATTTTTTGGTGGTGGTGTAGTTCCCTTGTGCTTCATTTAAAGTGAGACTTGAATAATAAATCACTCGAAGGAGACCATCCACTCGTTGTCCCAAAACTGCCCCCACAGCATCATTAGAAGCATCACACATAATTCCAAAAGGGTGGGACCAGTCTGGAGCAACGACCACCGGTGCCGTGGTCGATTTTTATTTGAGTAAGTTAAAAGCTTTAAGACACGACTCATCAAAAACAAACGGCACGTCAAGACCAAGTAAATGACACAGCTGGGCGACTAATTTTTGAAAAATCTTTTATAAATCGCCTATAAAACCCCGAGCGTCCTAAGAAGCTACGAATACTATTAACGTTCGTGGGAGGTGGTAGATTCTCTATAACATCAACTTTAGCTTTATCCACCTCCAAACCTCTACGAGACACAACATGACCAAGTACTATACCACTCGCCACCATAAAATGACTCTTTTCCCAACTCAATGTCAAATTACTCTAAATACATCGTTCAAGAACTTTAGACAAATTATTAAGACAAGAGTTAAAGGAAGAACCAAATACCGAGAAATCATCCATGAAGACCTCAAGGAAGTCGTCAATCATGTCAGTGAAGATCGAAAACATACATCGTTGTAAAGTCGTCGGTGCATTGCATAGGCCAAATGGCATCCTGCAAAAGGCAAACCTCCTGAACGGACAAGTGAACGTCGTCTTCTTTTGATCCTCGGGGGATATAGCAACTTGGTAATATCCAGATAGTCCATCAAGAAAATAGTAATACTCATGCCCAACCAATTTATCGAGCAACTGGTCAATGAAAGGGAGCAGAAAATGGTCCTTCCTAGTGGCGGCATTCAGCTTCCTATAGTCGATACACATACGCCATCCAGTAGTCAAACGTGTTGAAATAATGTCTCCTTTGTCATTCTCTATGATCTTGATGCCCCCCTTTTTCGGCACAACATGTACGGGGCTCACCCACTCACTGTCGGGTACTGGGAAAATGATTCCTTCATCAAGCAACTTGAATATTTCCTTCTTTACTACCTCCATCAAATTCGGATTTAAGCGGAGTTGGCTGTCTCGAACCGGCCTCGCACCTTCCTCCATCTCAATGCGGTGTATGCATGTGGTCAGACTGATACCTTTGATATCCCCCAAGCTCCAGCCGATGGCTCCTTGGTACTTTTTAAGCACAGCGATCAAGGCCTCTTCTTCTTTCTTAGATAGTTCGGCAAAAATGATCACAGGTTTCTTCTCGCCTTCTTCAAGATATACGTACTTAAGGTGGCTCGGAAGTGGTTTGAGTTCGGAATTGGGGTCAATATCAGGTCTTTCTTCTCCAAGCTCACAAAGGTCGATCATCCCCTCGGAATCAACATCAAGCCAATCGTCTTCTTCAACTATCCATGAATCATCATCTTGGTTGAGAAAATCACGCGTAATGGACCTCTCCTCTAAGTTGTCCTGCACAAGTGGAGCAATAGGGTCCAGAGATGAACATTCGGCGTTCATTGATGAGGATGGCGTCGTTTGGAATTCGTGGATGGAAAAAGTTATGGATTCGTCCAAAAAAAAGAGTGCTATGCTTCCATTCTTCACGTCTATGAGCTTGTTAGTCGTGGCCATGAAGGGTCGACCCAACAAGATCGTATGCTCCTGGCTGTTGTCTTCTACTTCCCCTACATCCAAAATCACGAAACCAATGGGGACAATGAGGGTACTGACTTGTACGAGGACATCCTCGACAATTCCCTTCGGGTCCGGACCGAACGATCAGCCAACTGGAGTCTCATCTTGGTTGGCTTTAGTGCACCTAAATCAAACTGCTCATAGATGGAAGTAGGCATAAGATTAACCCCTGCCCCAAGGTCAAGCATACCCCGAGTCTCATTTCCATTTCCCAAAGTAATTTTAATACAAAAACTCCCGGGGTCGCTTTCCTTAGGGGGAAGGGAATTGCGAAAGATGACGTTCGCCGCATTTGAAAAACAAATCTTTTTGTTTTCAGAAAAACACCTCTTTTTTGATGCTAAGTCCTTAAAGAACTTGACATATGCGGGAACATTTCTAATCACATCAAGCAAGGGCAATTCACATTGACTTTAGATAGCATATTATAAAGATCAAGAAATTGCTTATCTTGCTTTTCTGATTGAAGGCGGCTAGGATACGAAATGGGAGGTCGGTATGGATTAGAGGGTTTGTGAAGAGTTGCCTTGGGCCCGGCCTCCTTGTTATCCTTTTTCGAGGGTTGGGCGGTCTTCGTCTTCTCGTCATCCTCCTTGTTTGAGCTTTCTTCCTTTCCATCCGTCTTGGCAAGCGATTAAGTAGAGTTGTCGTCAGGCGAATTCACGTTATTGTCCACAGTTCGTCCACTCCTAAGCACCGTAATGGCTTGTGCTTGCGACGGTTGGCTTGGCAATTTCTCAGACTCATTCTTCCCTATTTGCACAGCGAGTTGGCCAAGTGTCACCTCAAATTTATCCATCCTTTTCTCAGAGCGTTGGACTGCTGATTCCGTACGTTGAATTGCCGACTCAGTGCGTTGCATAAAATGCATAAACGTGCGCAATGTCTCTTCCAGCGTTGGCGAAGATGGTGCTTGAGTCAGTGGTGGAGGTGCAGGTACAACTGCTTGTCCTGGCCGCTGATGCTTGCGATATCCCCACCTCATGAATGGTTATTTTCTTCGGTCACGAGTTATTTTGTTGTGAGTTGTAACTAATCGACTTGCAAATGTCCCAAACTTCTGTGGCAGTTCGCGACCCAATATCTCCTCCTGCTGCATGGTCAACCATGTATTGGAACTTATGGTCAAGCCCATCGTAGAAGAACTGGTTGACGAGCTCAGGTGGGTAGTGATGATGTGGACATTGCGCCAACATCCCCTTGAAACGCTCCCATGCTTCGTGAAATGTCTCCCCATCCGTCTGATTAAATGAAGCTATCTTTACTCGGAGGTGGGATGTCATCTGGTTTGAATAATACTTTGCCATAAAGCAATCGTACACCATATCCCAGTTCGTAAGAGAGTCGAGCTCCAATGACAAAAGCCAATTCTCAGCTCGGTCTTCAACGTGTATGGAAAACATCTCATCTTCAATTGTTCTTCTCGAAGGCCTTGGAGTGGGAATGTTTGGATCACCGAGTAAAATTTCCGCATGAAGGTAATCGAGTCTTCGTTCGGTAGCCCATAGAAAGAGGGCGAGAAACTGAAATGATTGGGTTTGAGCTCATAATCTCGGGCCGCAGGGCCCAGGTGGATGCATGACGTAGCCGGTCTAATTACGGGGCGAGCGAATTTGCGCATACGTGCTGGTTGAGACTCTTTTTGCTAGTAGTACGCATTGGGTGTCATATATGGCCTTTGCGCTTGATGAGCTTGATGGAAGTATGGCAGAGGTTGATTATAGTACGGCGGTTACTGCTGAATGTACAGTCGATTGTTGTAAAGTTGTTGGTTGGGAAGATCCGGATTTGGGTTGGCGGGTGGCGGGTGGATGATTGGTGGAATTGGGTCCTCGTTTTGGTTCGGCCCACCATTTTGTTTATTTAGATCATTCGGATTGATTGGAGGTGTCCCGGTAGGATCCATTGGTGACTCGTTCATTGAGTTTTCTTGAGAACTTTCCCCAAAACCTCGGTCGACTTTAGCTCTCGCTCTAGTAATCCTATTAATGTTGTCGATGAACGGATAGAGTTCTCCACCCAAAGACCTACACCCTCGCATACACTAAACAAATGATCAAACGATTCGAGACAAAAGAACAAAATTTAAAATAAACTAAATAAGCTAAGCACGAACAAACATTGTTAAAACCTATTTCAATCCCCGGCAACGGCGCCAAAATTTTGATCCGAATTTTTTACACCTATTTTTTTATTTAAATTAAAAAGCTCGTCCGCAAGAGAACGGAGCTATTGTAGGTGATAAGTTGGACACGAGTCAATCTCTCGAGGATTGAAATTCGGAGTTTTCAACGTTTGTTTAGTCACGAAAATTTAAAACACACGATCACGTTTCTTGGTTTTTGTTTTTGAAAAATGTATCAACTACGAATTCGAAAAACAATAATTAAAAACTTAAAAACTGAAAATAAAAATGCTGAATTAATTAACCCTAAATTATTAACTAAACCTGAAAGCATAAAATTAACCAAATTAAAAACCTAGATTTAATTATTAATTAACTAATTAATTAAAAATTCAATTATAATTTAAATCAAAGCAAGAACTCAATGATAAAAATAAAACAGCAACATATAAATTCAGAAACTCAAACGATTGACCTAAACGAATCTAAAAGCATGCATGAAAATCAACGAACATGAATAAACGACAAACTTGAAACTTAAAAGCGAGTAAAACATGAAAACTAAATCGCATGAACATCAATGATCAATCCAAGTCTCCAACATCCAAACATAAACCATAAAAACTGAATAAAAATAAAGAACTAAAATCATATAAGGTTCAGCGAATTTCAGATCCGAAGACGAACGTAAGAACACGAACATGAAAATAATATCCTAAACATGAAAACTATGATGAAAGTTTGAAAGACACGAAAAAGGAATAGAAAACTTATTAAACGTAGTAGATGCAGTAAGTTCTTCGAGTTCTCCACAGAAACACGCTGAAAAACGGACGAAAACGGGTCTGCGACGTCGAATGGGCTCCGGAACACGTTTTCGTCGAATCTTCGATCTCCTCGTCGTTCTCCACATTTTGATGTTAAAATTCGAATCTAAACTATAGGATTATGTTTTTGGTAAGTTTTTAGGGTTGGTAGCACACCTGGAACTCGGATTATAAGTGGGTATTTATAGATTTTTGGATTCTTGGGCTGCAAGTTACGTAAGTCGGTTCTGGGCCCGTTAACGGTAGCACTTTACGGTACGGAGATACCATAAACATCTCTGTTGCCTCCTTACGGTAAGGGTTACTGTAAGGTCTTCAATTTTGCATTTCAGTTCGGCGGTAACGGTTATAAGGTAACCGTTATAGTAGCTAGCGGTACTAGCTACCGCTAAGTCTTCATTTCAGCACCCCTGATCGTTAACATCGGTTGTCAGTAACCGTTAAGGACTAACAGTAGCAGATAGCGGTTAGTAGTGACCGCTAAGTACACCGTAAGCTAAACGACAACGGTTCCAGCAGAATAACCATTATAGAAGACCTGGCAGCTTCCAAAAGTTGCCAATTTTCGCCGGAAAGCTCGTTTTCTTCTCGTCATTCCAATTCTTCAATTCGAGCTTCCTTAAATGCGTCCTTTTGCTGGCGTTCTTCAGCCCGTTTTACTACTAATAAAGAAAACTAAACTCATTTAGGCTGCATCTTACGAAATAAACCACAAAATATAATAAACGGGATAAAAACACGAAATAAGAAAAATACGAAGAAAATAAACCTAAAAACCCATAAAATCACACAAAAAAAATATGCAAAAACATACGAAAAATACACATAAAAATGAATAAATCACGCCTCTAAATTTCATATCCCAAGAAGTCTTACTTAGAAGAAATTAATCATAGGAAGAACTAGAGATTTTAACCCCATATTATCCCATTTGACCCATATATCTAATTGTACAAACTCTGTTGTGTTTATTTATTAAAATACAAAGTTTGTTGTTACGAGGTCAAGAGATATGATGCTTGTAAGAAAAATAATATTCAAATATGTTTCCTTAACTTGACTTAATCTTCTTTTCTTATCTTCCTTGCTCATCAAGATCTTCTTTCCTAGCGTTCTTTCTTCACTCGAGATCTTACTGATTTGATGTTTCAATTAGTATCAATTAAATATCCTTCAACCTGAAATACACAAACAATCCAAGAGACACAATCAAAACAAATTAGGTTCTTAGTCCAGTAAAGCCATAAGCTATTAATCCTAATAGTACAACGCATCAATACACATTTAACATATTGCTTGTGATCAATTATGACAATCTTCATACATTTACAAAAGCCAATCTTTTGCATAAGATAGAAACTCGAAAATTGGATCTCCACTACTCATCAGGTTAGGGTTACAGAAAATCAGGCTAAAGTGCTTTACTAGAATCTTACAAGACAAAAGTTTACCTTGGGTGAGCTTATCCGTAGGAATGTTATTTCTTTTTTATGTAAACCTATTCAATGTAAGAAAATTCCATTTATTTCATTTATTTTGTTAATGTTAAGTGCTGCTAAAATAAGTCTGATCCCCATTTAGTGACTCTATTGAGCCTGTCCTGCCCCATCTTATTATTAGTCCCCGTACTCTCAATGCGCAACTTCCATGTAGGGACATCAAGTTGATATAACATACTAATGTTCCTTCATGCTTACCTTTTTTTTCTTTTATCATGAAGTTGTTGTATAGACTGAATTTGAGTGATGTGCCCATCAGCATGTGACTTATTTGAAGCACATTTATGAAGTGTTGAAATATGGTGTTGCAGGGACACTAAAGGCTAAAGGGGATGGTTCTTCAGCATCTCAATCGAAAAGGGGGGAAGAGATTTAGGAAGAAGTATGCTGCTAAGATCAAGGGTAAGGGGGAAGGACATGGGAAATGTGCTGCTGCTGCTATTCTGTGAAATGATTGCTGGATGAAGAAGAGGAGTTGGATGATGAAACTACTTCAGATGCTTCTGATAGAGTATGGTGTTGGTGATCAGATCCTACAGTTTATTGCTTTTGATTGATAATTGTGCAGAGGATCTGATGCAGTTGAATTTTTTTTGTTGCTGGCTAATGATGGTACTTTGGTACCTTGAATACACACACACACACACACACACACACACACACACATATATATATATATATATATATATATAAGTATGTATTGGGTTCGTAGTTTTTAAACAGGATTAATGAATGACTTTAGTGGTCATGGATATTGGGAACTAAGTACAAATTTTAAACAATGCGAAGTTTTATGTGTGATAATGTGAATGATAACCTAACTTTTTTGCAGGAGCTTTAAATTACTAAGTTAGAGTGCATACTTTTGCGATCTTATGATATACTCTGGTACTTTGTTTAGTTCTGAATCTGAATGACTTTGCAGGAATTAATTAAATCTTAGATGATGTTGCTACATTGGGTAACATATATTTTTTTTTCTTTTGACTTGTTCAGAGGACTTTGAGAAATAGGTGTTTTTTAGCTGAATGCGAAAGGGGGAGATCGTAAGAAAATTATAATCAACATCATTCTAAGTATTTATTGGAAGCTACATCATGTTGAAGTATTTCATACTTAACAAGTAAAAATAGGCTAAGGGAAGTTAATATCTCCATATATAAGTCTCCTTATGAATATTCTTTTGTTTAGGAAACAATTTACTTGTTTGTCTCTCTTACTTGAAGATGAAGTTGAACGTGCTCGAAAAGCAATTAGAGAGAAGATCAAGTATATATGGAAGTTCGAGATTCATCTTATGGAGTATGGAAGATTCGAATAATCTGAACATTCGGGAAGCAACAATATGTAAAGTTCGAGTTATTACTCAAACTCAATGAGTCCTATAGAACTCGAACTCCATACAAGGAAATAAGAATCCACGAAGCAAAAAGAATCCGATTAGGATTCAACACACAAGGAAGTTGGTTTGTTGAAGACAGGCCCAAGTCAAGGCTCATGAAGATACACTCCTACTTTAGGAGACCGACTTATGAGTTGTCTGTATAGTCGATAATTCTCATTTTAAAAAGTACATCAAGTATAGATCTTAATCATACACACAACATGCTTGAATATTTTATTATATTTTATATTTAGAACTGTTTGAAGATTTAAGTATGCCAACATATTTAGAATAATGAAACGTTTGACTTTCTCTATATTTCAAGGTATTAGAGATAAATATCTTTTAGCCTGTGAAAGGAGTTCATAGGGATTTTTAAATTCAAGGAAGTTGGTTGGAAAATCCGTTAAGGATAGTATGTAACTATGTTGGTAAGGTAGGAGGGAATCCATACTTTTAATTTCAAGTAGTACAAAGCGCATGCGCTATATTAATGAAAGAGTTTTGAGAGAAAGATGGATTTTTACTCATGAAAATAATCTTTCTTACTTAATTATTATTTTCTTTCGCACTTATTTTATGTTACTACATAAGGTATTTATTTAAGTGCATATATTTCTTATTTCTCGCAAAACATCATCGTCAATCCTTCACCCTCCGCCACCATCACACACACGCGATGACGAGCGGCACGACCAACAATTGATGATGGTGAAACGTTGATTCGTTGGAGAATGGTTGGGAACCCGATGGTTTCGTATATCTGATGTCATGGGTTTCTGCCGACAAAATTAAGGCTTGGGGGTTTTTATGTTCCCGACATGGATATGGGTCTTGATTCTGGCCAAAGATATTGGGCGATGAAAACTTCTAACCTTCTGGATTTTTGGCGACGAAGAGAGAGAGAGGATATGAGCGTGAAGACTAAGGGAGAGAAAGAGAATAAGACACGTCATAAAACCGTATCAATATGTAAATTATAATAATGACATCGGATAGAGTAGTGAATCCGATTCATGGTTGGCCTGATAAGGGTAACCCGTCAAATTGACCTGATATAAGATTTTGTGAAGATTATGCCTTTTTTTTTTAATTCTTAGGTGACCCGTCAAATTGACCTGATATAAGATTTTGTGAAGATTATGCATTTTTTTTTTAATTCTTGATGCGTAAACTATTTTATTTTTGAATAATTTAATTATTATTTTTATAAAACTTGTTGGGATGAAAAATGTAATGTACATATGCACACGTTTTCAACATATGATGATCATGTTGTAGTCCTTAAAATTCCGAAATAGGTGACTTTAGTTTTGTAACAAGTGCTATTTTGTAATCAATGCTCATATATCCACAATATGACAAAACTTGGTGGTTAAAATGAAATGAATAAATGCATCGTTTACTCGTAATATTAGGTAGGTATTATGAATACCGTATATTCATTTATTTTAAAATTAAAAAATTAAATACTCAATTAATAATTTCTTAAATATAATGTATATCTTATTTACACACTAAATACAATATTATGATGCAATATAATTCACTTTTCAAACATAATTTGACATTAAATATAATATAATAATAAATTATTATTAACTTTTCACACACGATTTGACATGTATAGTAAAAAGTGAAGGATTCTAATCATATAACAAATAATATTTTTTTTATTAGATACAAAATTTTGAATATCCTAAAATTCTGAATATCAGAATTCAAAATTCAACAAATTCTAGTTCAAACAGCCCACGTGAATCAATGGGAAAATAATTGAGTGTTTTGTAAAAGACGACAGGCCAACAAGACCTCTCCAATCTGGCAATCGCATTAAACTTTTTTAAGGCCCCGAGATATTATTTTAAATTTTTTATTAGGATTTTAAATTATTTTTAGTTCCAAGTATTGAGTCATATAATTATATGAATTGTTTGTGTTTTTTTTGGTCTCAAAGTGGTTGAATTTATTTTTTAGATGAGTTCCATAAAAAAAAGCAAATAAATTTGAAACTTGGAACCAATTTGTTTTTTGAAACTCTTTGTAATTTGTCTCAAATTTGAGACGTGTTATGGTGATCTCAAATTATATTTAACCGTTAAATTTATAATGAAAAGTATTTTTTTTTTATCTTATATTTAAAATTATGAGTTTAGACTTAGATTGAAAATTAATGGAGATGTTCTAAGAATGTTTAAGTCAATTGGCGAGTAAATAATTGATTATACTCAATAATATTTTCCGCATTTCAAAGTATTCTCTTTAATACTTTTTTATTCTTAATGATTGGGAATGGAGGGATTAGAACTATTATTAACATCATTTTCGTTTTATTTTGGTAGGCGAATTTATACAGGGAGGTGCATTGTAACTTCTGGTCAATTTGGATTAGTACTCCAAATTTCTTATCGGTATTTGAAATATGGGATATTCATTTGTTCTAAAATTTAAAAATTATATACTCAATTAATAATATTTTACAAATAAATAATTAAGTATTACTAAATACAATATAATAATAAACTATCACTCACTTTTCATACATGATTTTGACATAAAATAAAATATAATAATTAATTAACATTCCCTTTTCAAATATAATTTAATATTTGTAGTAAAAAGTAAAAGATTAACAAACAAGATTTTTTACTATTTTCAGAATTCAAAATATCATAAATACAATATGATAAATAATTATCATCCACTTTTCAAATATAATTAACATTTACAGTAAAAAGTAAAGAACTAACAAACAAAATTTCTTATTATTTCCAGAATTCAGAATACCATACTCAATGCCAGAATGCAAAATACCAAAGAATGCTACTCCAAACAGGGTAAATACCATATTGAATGCCAGAATTCAAAATACCAAAGAATGTTTGGAGTAAGATTTCTTATTATTTCTATAATTCAGAATACCATATTGAATGCCAGAATTCAAAATACTAAAGAATGCTACTTCAAACAGGGTAAGATTTCTTATTATTTCCAGAATTCAGAATACCATACTGAATGCCAGAATTCAAAATACCAAAGAATGCTACTCCAAACAGGGTAATATTTCTTATTATTTCTAGAATTCAGAATACCATACTGAATGCCAGAATTCAAAATACCAAAGAATGCTACTCCAAACAGGGTAAGATTTCTTATTATTTCCAGAATTCAGAATACCATACTGAATGCAAGAATTCAAAATACCAAAGAATGCTACTCCAAACAGGGCCGGTGTTTACCAATAACATGATATACACGCAATACGCCTGGCTAATAAATTAAAAGCGGGAGGATCATGTAACTACTAGAAAGGGCGTACACTCCCGAAACATTACAAACAAGTTAAAGAAAACCAGCATCCCAATTATTCATTTGCTCTGTTCCTATCTATCTCCATCACCGCAACATCTATATGCTCATCAGATGCTCGCATCTGCATTATTCTACCTCGCATATTCCGGAACGATGGATGATCCAAAATGCAGGATAACCGATCGCCAAGCAACTGGTCCAACGAAAAATTGACAAGGGCCTCCGCAGCATTCCCTCTCACCTCATCAGACTCACCATCCTCCAACATCTCAATAAGACGCGGTATCGCTCCGCAGCTCGCAAGCACCGCCCGATCGGCTTCGTCATGACTCAACTGAGCAACAGCTCCTGCAACTTTCTCCCTAACATCTAAACTCTCATCCTTCAGAAGCTCGACCAGGATCGAAACGGCACCCGAGCTCCGCACTACCAGGCACGAGTATTCGTAGTTCAAGAGATCCCATATGACATCAGCAGCCGCAGCCTTCGCTCCGGCATCGCCCTCTCTGAGAATCCTGACCAAGTGTTGGAAAATCGTGACTGCGTTCTCTTCGTGGACGGCCAACATGCACAACACGTCCTCCGCGATTTCCTTGCCGGTGGGGTCGGGCCCTCGAAGCAGATCGGCGTACAAAGGAATGGCTCCGGCTTGAGCGACGAGCCTAATGTGATCAACGTGCGATGAGATCACACCAAGGGCGTTACCGGCCACTAATTTCGTCATCGGGTCTCCTTCCTTGAGTAAATGAATGAGAACGGGCACAGCACCGGCGTCGACAAGAACATGGCGGGCTTGTTTGATCAATCCGAGTAAGCCCATAGCTTGAGCGGCCCGAGTTCTAGAGACCAGCCCGCCACACCCAGCAGCTTTGACAAGAAGATGGACTCTCCTCGACCCCCAGAGAGATTTTCTAACCTCTCTTACGAGAGACAACGCGCTCAGGATTTCTAATAGAATCAAATTTGAATCATCCGAACAGTAACTCAACATAGCAAGAACAGTCTGAAGGCCACCATTACTAGCTAAGATCATGCGGTTTGGGCCGCAAAATGCAACACAATTTCTAAGGCACTTCAACAAAGCCCTTTGTAAACTGTCTTCGGAATTTGGTAACTGTGCCAGCAGAATAGGAATGCCACCTGATTGGCCGATGAGATCGGCCAATTTGCCTTCGCCCTGGGAAGCAATGCATTTCAAGCAGTGAGCGCTGGCTTCCTGAAGAGATGGACGCAGGTTACTTGATGGGTTTTTGAGAAACTCCAGTAAAGTCGGCACCGTAAGCGCCAAAATATTTTCAGGGGCACATCGGGACATCTTTGAAAGCTCGACCGTGGCGCGAGTTTTAAGTTTATCATTCTCAGATGTAATCACTTTAGCATAGATATCGAATAACTCGTCCCAGTTTCTGCTATTGCTACTCTCTGCTTCGGCTTGATTCCTCTGTGACTCCGACCCTTCCATAAAATAGAATATAGTATTGCTTGAGGAGCCTCAATATAATCTGCACAAATTCAGAAAATAGCTTTGTCAAAATTTCAATACATTACAGAACAAAAGTTACTGAAATTGAAAATTAGGATGTTCTTATAATCGAGCAATTAACATACTAAGACAAGCGGGGAGTGACGATTGTATCCGATTAAGCACCGCAAAAGCTTTCTGATCGGGGCAGGAATATGTTTCAAGATTTCGGAAACCATTTACGAAGAAATGGATGGACCCATGGATATTTCTTCCATTCAGAGCAAACCAGAAAACCCTAATTAGCTTTATCTGGAAATCTTGGGTAGAATTTAGGACACCAGCATCTCATTAATTTAAAACTAAAATTAAGATCTTGGATAGAATTTAGAATCCTAATAGCATATCGATTGATTAAATCCAAAATTAAGATTGTTCTTTTGGGACTTGCCTTGTTCTGCAGATACTTTTCATCATATTTTAACCACCAGGGCAGAAGAAATAAGAAAGAGGGCCGCCTTCGATCAAAATGATAATTGGGGCCAAATTAGGATATTTATTGGGAAAATTACGTTGGTTATATTTCTAGGTTTTATTTATTTATTATTTCTTTCAGTTTAATGATACGGCAATTTATCAGGTGGACCTGGGTACATCTTGCTAGGTGCACCCTGTTTTACGTGATGATATCTGGCAGTTATACGTGATGATATACGGTAGTTATACGTGATGATATGTGTTAAAAATTTAGGGTTTACTTTTCCATTTTAGGGTTACTTTTACATTTTAGAGTTTAGTTTTCCATTTTTAGAGTTTAATATTTCATTTTAAGATTTAATTTTTTATTTTTTTAATTTAATTTTTCATTTTATTCTGCCAGTTATATGTGATGATATGTGCCAGTTATATGTGATGATATGCGATAGAAATTTAGGATTTAGAGTTTAATATTCAATTTCAGGGTTTAATTTTTTATTTTAGGGATTAATTTTCCAATTTTAGGGTTTAATTTTTTGTTTTAGGTTTATTTTTTTAATTTTAGGATTTAAAATTTTAGATTTAGAATTTCAATTACTTGTGATGATATGTACTAGTTATATGTGATGATATGTACCAATTATATATGATGATATGTACCAGTTATATACGATGATAAGTTAAATTACAGGTGCACTTGGGTCCATGGTATACTGTCCCTAATGATACGATGAAATTTATTTATTATTATAATATTTTTTTTACAATTATACACTTTTCTCTTGGGACAATCGTCAAATACTACAGGGGAAAAAAATATTTTTGTCAAATATTATAACTAATTATACAAAATATTAAATAATCCAACCATAAATATAGAATTACAAGGTTATCACTAATAATAATAATAATATAATAATAAAAATAATATCAATAAACAAAATCCGATCCTCATTCTGAAAAATTGGAAAATCTCCTCTCCTTCCCGACGGTGGCGTCCACCTAGAATCTGGGTGAGTGAGTGCTCGGCTTTCCGGAGACAGTGTGCATCGGGTGCAGGCGCCGGCTCCACTCCAGGCAAGGCGGATTTTCTCTTCCCCAATTTCAGAAATCTGCCGGACCAATTTCCTCTCCCTGACGTTGGCTATTCCAGCGGACTGGACTATGGTGGCATCGGCGGAGGGAAAATGGCAGCAACCGTCGAGGTGACGGAGATGGGGATGGGGATAGCTTTGGTGGTGGCTGAGATGGTGATGGCTTTTGGGGAAAACGGTGGTAGCGATGGGTTCGTTTTGGTCGTGAGTGGTTTGCGACTGAGGAGGGTAGTGGTGATGGTGACGACGGTCCAGGGCGGGAGCGTTTGGGCCATTTGATAATCGGGCCACAAGGGAAGGTGACAGTTTTATGAAAAAAAAAACTAGCTTGAAAATTTTCCGATCGGTGGGTCACCGAAAAAATCTTTCGGTGGCAAGCGGCGGCGG
>BMAC01000238.1:54223-107779 GCA_014905375.1 Phtheirospermum japonicum
CCGCCGCCGCTTGCCACCGAAAGATTTTTTCGGTGACCCACCGATCGGAAAATTTTCAAGCTAGTTTTTTTTTTCATAAAACTGTCACCTTCCCTTGTGGCCCGATTATCAAATGGCCAAACGCTCCCGGTCCCCTGGACCGTCGTCACCATCACCACTACCCTCCTCAGTCGCAAACCACTCACGACCAAAACGAACCCATCGCCACCACCGTTTTCCCCAAAAGCCATCACCATCTCTGCCACCCCCAAAGCTATCCCCATCACCCATCTCCGTCACCTCGACGGTTGCTGCCATTTTCCCTCCGCCGATGCCACCATAGTCCAGTCCGCCGGAGTAGCCAACGTCAAGGAGAGGAAATTGGTCCGGCAGATTTCTGAAATTGGGGAAGAGAAAATCCGCCTTGCCTGGAGTGGAGCCGGCGCCTGCACCCGATGCACACTGTCTCCGGAAAGCCGAGCACTCACTCACCCGATTCGAGTGGACCGCCACCGTCGGGAAGGAGAGGAGATTTTCCAATTTTTAAGAATGAGGATCGGATTTCTGATTTGGGGCTGATGAATGTCTTTTATATTTTCTCGAGATTTTCTCTATTATACAGATTTACCATAATAGTTTTCAATCCTTTTTCAATTTACTCAAAACCCCAATTGAGCCCATATTTTACCCACAACTCCAATTCAGCCCCAAAATAACTACAATTCAATTTTTTTATTATATTTGCTGCCCCCCCAAAAAAAAGTTTTTTGGGGTTTTTTTTTTTTTTTGGCGCGACAAACATAAGTATGAAATTTTAGTAAGAAATTTCAGTGATCGGTATTATTTTTGGACATTAAGTAAGAAATATTTGAACATATAATAAGAAAATTGTCTAGGTTTGAAAAAAGAACTGACTACACTGACTCCATGTACATATAGTAAGAAACTCAGCCATATAATTGTCTTGGTTGAAAAAAAAAACTGACTACACTGACTTCATGGACATATAGTAAGAAATTCAGACATATAGTAAAAAAAAATTTGGGCAAAAAAAAAAAAAAAAACGAAGATAAATTACGGCAACCGGAAAATATTTCAAAATGATCGGGGAAAAAAAAGTCGGTGACCGAAAAAAAAAATCCGGTGGCCAAAAATTTTTCAGCCGGTCGGCGGTGGCAGCCGGTGGCAGCTGGTGAGGCGGCAGACACCTGCTGCCCCAATTAAATATTATTATTATTATTATTAGTTTTTTAATAGTAAGAGTATTGTATATTCATATCACAATTTTGGACTATTTGACAAAAAGTAGGCACCATTTGATTTAAAACTGGATGTAGGACTAATTGGCAAATGGACCTCCACTTGGAGGACTGTTTGACAATTTCTCATTTTCTTTTCTTTTTCCAACGTTAGACTTATTTTGACTTAAGGTAGTTTTTCGGGAATTTTTTTGCATGAACCTCGGTGCATCTAGTAATATGACTACGACATAAATTTTTCATTACATATATTTCAATATAACATTAAATATATTTGATACATATAATCACGTATAACTGTCAGGGTTTAGAGTTTACTTTTTTCATATTTTATCGTTTAGGTTGCCGTTTTAGAGTTTAAGGTTTTTGCTATATGTGATATTATATCAAGTAGATTTAATGATATATTAAAATTATATGCGAGAATCAATTTCTGTCGGATTCACACGATTGGGTGTGATACGACCAAAACGATTGGTGCACCAAGAAAAGAAAGTACTGGCCTAGAATTTGTGCTTGCCGGCCTGATTGAGCTCCAGATGACTCCTGACGACCTGACCAACCTACAAAACAAAACCCAAATCAGACAGCCCCGGCGTAGACACCCCGATGCTTAAGTCAATTCTCTTTTTAATAATGTAAAAAGAGAGCTCAAAGTAGGATAAAAATCAACTTTGAGTAGAAGTGAGGCCTGGTCCTCTTTATATATACAAGAGACGTGTTCCCAGTCTAAGGTTCCCGTTTCTTATTCAAACCACAATACCAAAAGTAACCACCGACTTAGAACTAAGGTTCCTCCTATATGATAAGTTACCATAGATATTAGGACTCTCATTAAATTACTATAATAAGCATGCCAATAACCATACCACATCCTTAGTTCGCCGGGGCTCCATACTATAGTCCATATCAGCCCACCAGGGTCTAAGAATCCATAAATCACAGAGCTATTATAATACCATTTACCTCATAAGAGCTCGTTATCCCCATATAAGAGCTTGTCGTTCTTATATAAGAGCTCGCCACACCCATGCACAGATCGTCCTCCTATATAAGAGCTCGCCACACCCATGCACAGATCGTCCTCCTATAAAAGAGCTTGCCTCTTCTATAGAAGAGGTCACCTCACTACTGCAAGATATAGATTCCACGGCCCCTCATCCACGGTGATTTTGGAAAACCGCCGTTAAATATATTTTTACGGCGTTTTTCTTGAAAAACGATGTTAAATCCATCATTTAACGGCGGTTCTCTTAAAACCGCGTAGAATCCTACATTTTACGGCGGTTGTCTTAGAACCGACGTTAAATTTGAACTAATTAACATCGGTTCTTAAGGAACCGTCGTGAATTAACAAGTATTTACGGCGGTTCCTTAAGAACCGCCTTTAGTTTGTTCATGCGTTAATTAGTTCACTGGATTTAATGTCGGTTCCATTAGAACCGCCGTGAATGAGATGACATTTCACGGCGGTTCCATTAGAACCGCCGTAGAATCCACATTCTGCCATGTCACTGATCCTCGTCTTGCTCAAAAAATTTATTGCAACCGTTGATCCGTGTCTCATCCGAAGATCTGCAATAATGAACCTTTTTTTTTACAAACAAGCCCTTTATCCTTATCTCCTTTCCGCCCACTCACCACAAACATCACCATCTCCTTTACCCCTCCTATAATCTGTTACCACGCCTCCACTTACCACTGTCTTCTTCCTCATTCAATCTGCAACCGCTGCCAACCACCACCGTCTCTTTCTTCCTTCATTTTCCACTCTGCCACCGCCGTAAATTAGAGAAGATGAACAAGACATTTTCTGCGAGTTTCTGGGTCCAAAAACCTAGGCCCGAAACCAAAAGCCCGACCACCTAAACCCAATATCCATAAGCTTTAGCCCGCTCGATGCCACCGTTTTATCGATGCCGCTCGATGCCACCTATTCCCTGATCATGCCCGAAGAAGGTTTAATATAATCCTTTGTTAATTGTTTTTTAGGATGGATGGAATTTGTGAAACGTTTTTATCCTTTTTTTTATTTATTGTTTTGAATTATTGTTTGCTTCATTTTTTGCAACATGGAATTGATTAGATTGAAACTTGCATGTCAGTTAATTTATTTTTAAGACTTTTTTTTTGGTTATTTTACTGGGTTGTAGAGGATCAATGTTTGTGCTGGTACTAGAACTGGAGGGGGCTTGCGTTAAAATAATGATATACACATTAATGGACTTTTGCCACGAGAGATTGTTTTCCCCAAACTGTGGATGCTTCTATTTTTTTAATTTTGAAATACAACATATATTCATTTTCTTTAAAAGAAACTTGCTTGCTCACATTTCTTGAATCACCAATGAGTTCCCAGTTTCTTGAATCACCAATGAGTCCCTGACAACCATTTCAATATCAAATAACATTCATTTAAGTTTAAGCAGTTTTCATTTTGTAAGATGTAAAGTGTAGTTTTATCAGCTAACTTGATATATATATGCAAGTAGATGCCATGTTTTTTGTGTGCTATTGGCAGTTGCTGTTGAATTACTGTATTATAGAATTCCATTTATCTTCGTGTTTGGCTATTCTGAAGCTTGCGTCTTCAGAATGGGTTACAAGGTGATTAATTTTAATTTCACCATAATATGTTGTATTATAGTTATAATGCATGTTTATGAACCCTTGTTGAAGTTAAGGACTGTGGGTACCTGAGGTGAAATGATTGCATCTAAAACGTCTTTTGTATATTTTTCTTTCACTCAAGGTTTCATGATGTGTTGATCTTTGTAATGGTATGTGAAGGAGATCAGAGATGGCGTTCCATTGAGGAATATTCATATAAGGAACTTATTGACACTATGCTTCGGGATGTTCAAGAGGGCAATGAAGAAGAAGACAAAGTGGTACGATTTTTTGTGCCCTAGTTTTGTTTATATTCTTATGTTTGACGTGCTATGGTTATTACATATTGCTCGAAGCAAAAATATAAAACATAACAAAAAGTTATACGTATTCTTATGAAGGGATTTCATAATCTTGTCAAGAAGTGCTTTATCTATTTTGACTTGTATATTTTTTATACCGATCCAATAAGCTTTGATTTATTTTAACTTGTTGATAGTTTATGCTCTTAGTAAGGAACAAACTTGAAGATCTCAATTGAAATCTGTAAATAACAAGTGACGGAAATGTTACTAAATTTGTTGGATTTTGTTGAATTGTTTGAGGATGCAGTTTTTTGTATTATGATGCTTGGAAATGGGATTTGACATTGATCATCCCCTTCAGGAGTTGTTTCATTTACTAATAACATTAATTCGAGAGTTTAAAATGTAATATTGGATTAAAAGAGAATCTTAATATTTGTCGATTATTATGACAAATCAGCTGACAAGTAAGAATAGAGTATTAATTATTAAACAAAGCACTTAAGAATGGTTTATTTTCATACTAGTGGGGATTGCAGTGGAGAATCACAATTTGCTTCATCTGTTTAATATTTTGGACAAACTTCATTATCTAAGTAACTTTCGGTGAAGAAAGAATAATAATTACCATATTGTTGCTTAAGGAACCTTTTTTTTTTGCTAGATGGTCTCGGAATTGCTAATATAGTTCAGTGTTTAGTCTTTTTTTCCTTAATAACACTTTTTTTCTTTTTTCTTGCAGAAATTACTTCGTCCAGTAGGGCTCGAGAAACTTCAGCATTGAAGCCAACCAGTTCGATGGATTTTGCATAGGGGTATGTTTGCATAGACGTCATCAATCGGCTACGAGTTTAGCCTTCGATCTTCCCAATTCAAGTTTTGAAGGGTTTATGATTGTCTAGATCAAAGTTAGTTTTCTAATATTGTGGTTAATGTCCTAATTCAGTTTCTTGCTTTTGTAAGTTGTAAAAAAGTCATGAGTTGTTGTTATAATAAGTCCCATTTTTTGTTTTCTTGTAATTGTGTGAGCACATTTAATGTTATAAAAATAATGAATCTCTAAAAATTGGTGCACCTGCTTTCATTTCTTTTTTTAAAAAAATTTTATATTACTTTCTAGAAGGTATTTTTTCAATGTCAGTTCTGGAAAATAGACTTTCTAGAAGTTATTTTTCAAGAACCGCCGTAAAATGTCCGTTCTGGAAAATAGACTTTTTAGAAGGTATTTTCCAAGAACCGACGTAAAATGTCCGTTTAACAAACTTTCTAGAAGGTATTTTCAAGAACCGCCGTAAAATGTCCGTTCTGGAAAATAGACTTTCTAGAAGGTATTTCTCAAGGTAAAAAGTGATACTTTCTACGGCGGTTCCAAAATTGCCGTAAAAAGCAGTTTCTGTAGTAGTGCCTCACAAACCTGAACCCTCCTGCATACCCAACTAGATATTTCATGCCGTATCAGCTAGTCCCCCATATTCTACTTGATTGAGGTAGAAAATCAAGTGGAATGTAATCATAAGTACCCCAAAGGTCAGTCCCACGCGCCCCTTGGTAAAAGCACAAAACTATCAAAAATCACCTCAGACTTCAAAACATTAAATGCTTACTGCCATTGTGTCGGACACGTGTCGCGTGCCCATTTACTCGTAATATATTGTTCTTTTGGGTAAAAAAAGGAAAGACCCACGATTAACCCTACCAAACCTTTGCGTTGCTCAAAATTCGCCAGTCTTTTCAAATTTGCGCCACTCCCAACATAACCGTCCTTTCATCTTGTTTTCTTTGTATATCAAAAAACAAAAAGAACAATCCACCATTTATGTCAGCAAAAAACTTAAAAACTCTTCAGCAAGAACATACGCTCGTTTCCAATTCAAAAATTCAGTTTCGGCGAATCCATTATTCTACGATACCATGGGTAATTCCCCCTTATTTCATCAATCTAATTTTACTGCTCTTCACTAATTCCTTTCATTTCAACTTTGAATTGTTGCACTCTGAACATATCTCATTTTTTCCTCTTTCTTCTTCTTCTTCTTCTTCTTCTTCTTCTTCTTCTTCTTCTTCTTCTTCTTCTTCTTAAATCCAGCATCCTCCGATTCCGATTCTTAAAATCCCAATTCCCATATAGATTTAACCCCTATCCGTGAAATTTCTTTTGAGACTGAATCCGTAGAAACCCCTTTGAACCGAAAAAAGAGTAGGAAAAGTGTTACCCAACCTAGGGCCAGTTTTATAGATAATCGGAAGGGAGTCCCACATGGGCCGAGCTAGAAGCTCAAACTAGAGCCCTAACCGAGGAGATCCCTGTAGCCATGCCTCTACTCCAATCGCAAGCTCCTCCTCTGACTAACCCCGATTTTCTCCTAACCAAACCAGTAACTATTGTCCCCCATCTGCACATGCCGACTTACCCACTCTTACCCGAAGTACTAGGGTCACAATAAAAAAACCCTTGGATACTTCCTGGTCGTAGACTACTTGCAGCCTTCATCGAGAGCCTCCATCTCCCAGACACTGTACAATTCGTCCACCCGAGGCTGGCAAAAATGACCCGAACAGTCCCCCTGCTAACCATATCACAGTTTTTGACGACCATGTAAAGGCGGGAATTAGGTTTCCCATTCATCTTTTCATGATCAGCGTGGCCGAGAAATATGGAGTCCCCCTACTCCAAATGGCCCCTAACTCCATTAGTTTTATACCAGATACATAATATTATGTACATTTTATAATATAGAGCTAGATATAGATTTACTTTTCTTTTGCTACGCAATAAAAAACCAGAAAGGTACATTTTGCCTTTCTTCTCGCCACCAGGCGCATTTTCTTGTTCGCCCTTCTTCTAAGGTCAATGAATGGCGATGAAAATTCTTCTTCCTCTCCTCTTGCGAGCACTGGCCCTTCCCTAAGAAATGGAAGGAGGCAACCCCTCCTCAAGGGCCAATGCCCACAAAGAAGAAAAACCCCTCTCTCCATAAAAAATATACAGACTTGATTGAAAAGTGGAATGAGTCTCCCTACAATGTGGTGAAACTTATCAAGTCAGAGAGTGTGTATTATTTTGTGGGCCTCAATCAGCGACCTCTGAAGATGACCGAGGCTGAATGCGGTAGGTTTGACACACTTTAGATCTTTCACCCTTTTAGCTATGTTAAATGAAAAATAACCCATCTTCTTCCTGCAGAACAATTTATGCTCGCCAGCGGTTCTTCGAGCTTGGAGGGTGCATCAATGGCTCAGCCGGATTTTACTCCCGCCGTAACCTCCTCGACTCCCACAATAAATACTGAGGAGGAGGTGGAGATTGCTCTTGTAGCGAGAGACATGCCGGTGGAGGTTATCGACTCCGATGACCAGCTTATTTTGCAAAATTAGTGGGCAGGGGTAAGAAGAAAAGAGCTGCCCGCAGTCCCGAGCTCAGTCCGCATCTCCTCGCCCAAAACACCGTCACACACAAGGAGCGTATAGCTCGGGCTCTCCAATTTTGAATGACGGCCTCCTGAACTGCAGTGACGCATACAAGTTCCAGTCCTTTCTTCAAAGCTAGATGCTGACCCCAAATAAGAAGCATCTAGTGGCCCTCAACATTACCGACCAGGTGGCCCAGATGTTAATGCATGTTGCTCATGTAGGTATCTAAAAACCTCATCCTTTTAACTACACATTTTGACATACTTGTAACTTGTTTCAATTATTTTTGATAACACATCTACAACCCCTCACGACCTCACTATCCAGCCACTTACTAACAGACAAACCGAGCTGCTTTCCTTGACCCAAGGGGAGTTAGATGAAGCTCGTCGTCAAATAGTGACCCACGAAAAAGAGCTGAACGTTTTAAGATTCCAGCTAGAGACGGTGAAGTCTGAAGTTTCCAGGCTTGCAAAGCATTAAACGGACTTGGAAGGCCTTCTGCAGGAGAAGGAGAAAGAGGTGCATACGACACTTGATCAGGGAATCAATGGAGGTCGTCGCACATTTCTGAGTAGCGAGGTTGGTCAACGGTTTGTCACTACTTATAGGATTATTCTGATAGCAACCTACTGCCACACGAAGACCTTTTTGTAGAAGGTAGGCAAAGGAGCCAATCTGTACCTGAGGTGAGGACCACCATCGAGTGAGCCAAAGAGCAGGTCAAGGTAGCAGGACTCATCTTCCAACTAGATGAGAAAAAGCTGGAGACGGAGCTACCTCCATTCAATTTCTGGCAAGGTGATATCGATCAAGATATAAAGGCTGTCTGGTGGACCTAATGCACAGCTCGGGCGGTGGTGGCAGTCGGGCTCATCGTCAAGCTCGAAGTCCCTTCAGATGAACTCGTCCCCCTTATTGCTCCTTGGTGTATTTTTTTATTCCTTGAACTTTGTGATTCAACTTTTCTAATATAATGAAGTTTTTTTTTCCTGCACCAAATAATTTTTAGTTCTCCATTATATCTTAATCTGTGAAAACTTCCACCTCTTAACTTTCCCCCTCAAATGTTATCAGGATGACCATAAAACCTGCAATCATAAAAAACCTATCCACCTAAGTGAACCATTAATCCTCTGAGTTTACATAAATGCGTTATCCATACAAATTTATAACTTAAGCATTGCCTTAAAACCATTAACCATGCACCCCTATATGAAGTTATGCCACCATATTCTTGTTCACATAATTGGCCAGCCCACATCACATGTCCCAGAAACCTTTGTTGATCTATACAAGAGTCAGATTATTAAGATATGTCGTAAAGCTACCACCAACTTAACATAAGGTGGCCAAAAGAGACCTTCACACATCAAACCAATTAGGACCATGTTAAACCACATACGACTAAGAAAACCACTCAGCCCCCAAGTTTAAATCAACTGAAGAAAATAAAATAACTTGACCATACCAGCCCAAAGAATCCAGTAAACATATTCAAATAAAACACTTAACCTAACACATAATCAAATAACTAAAGAATATGTTAATCGAACATATTCGCATAGACACTTAATCAAACAACCAAAGAATATGTTAATCAAACATATTCACAGACACATAATCAAACAACCAAAGGATATGATAATCAAACATATACTTTGCAAATTTAATCAAGTGTTGACCTCTTCCCATAACCATACAACCACATCTATCGCCGACCTATAAAAGCAGTAACCCATAACCATCAAACCATAAACCATAAACCATCACCAACCCTATGAAACCGTTAACCCATAACCATAAAATCATAAACTATAAACCATCGCCGACCTAATGAAAGAATTAGTCCATAACCATCAAAACGTAAACCATAAACCATCGCCGACCTGTAAAAGAGTCAGCCCATAACCATAAAAAACCATCAAACCATAAACCATCGGTGACCGGTAAAAGCGTCAGCCTATAACCATGAAAACCATCAAACCATAAACCATTGCCGACTTATAAAATCGTTAGCCCATAACCATAAAAAAAATCATCAAACCATAATCATCAGCCTTTATTCATCACTGATCTAAATAAGCATCAGCCCATAAAAGTTTAACATAAACCAAAATCCATCACCGATTAAAACAAGCGTCGGCCCATAGTTATAAATCTTACGAAAAATATAACCATAGTCCATTGCCTAAGGAGCTAGGCATAGTACTTCTTTAGGTGATAAATATTCCAGCTCCTTGGTAACGCCTTTCCCACCTCATCTTCGAACACATATGCACCCTATTTTAACACCTTAAGCAACTTGAATGGTCCCTCCCTGTTAGGATCTAACTTCTTCGTGGTATATATCGCGTCAGCACGTTTCCATACTAGGTCGCCGACCTGAAATCGCCTCCTTTTCACCCGCTTGTTATATGTCTCTTGAGTCCTTTACTTGTATATCTCCATGCGTACTGCTGCCTTATCTCTTATTTCTTCAATTGTTTCTAACACTCCCTTAGCCAATCGTTCCTTTTCTGCCTCATTAAAAGTTTCCAAGCGGTGCGACCCCCCTACGATTTCTGCTGGGATAACCGCCTACATACCATAAACCAAGTTGAAGGGTGATTCACCTGTAATAGTTCGCGGGGTTGTTCGATAACCCCATAGAACAGAAGACAGCTCCTCAAGCCAAAGTCCCCCTGCTTTTTCCAGCCACAACTTAATTCCCTGCACGATAATTCTGTTAGCAACCTCAACTTGCCCATTAGCTTGGGGATGCACTACTGAAGAAAATCGTTGTTTCATCGCCATTGTCTTGCACCAATCTTGCATCATGTGCCCATTGAATTGTGCACCACTATCTGAAACCAACACCCGCAGTACGTCGTACCTGCAAAAAATACTATTAAAGATAAAATCAATTATGGTCTTCTCAGCTATATTGGTCAAAGCCTCGGTCTCCACCCAATTTGTAAAGTAATCCACTGCGACCACCAAGTGAAGCTTCTTGCAAGTCGTCCTCGACAATGGCCCCACTATATTGATTCCCCATTGACCAAATGGGCAAGGTGAGCTCATCACCATAATGTCTTCTACGGGCACATGGATTATGTGTGCGTGCACCTGACACTTCTTACAAGTCATTACAAGCTCGCCTACCATCCCCTTCATCCCTGGCCAGAAAAAATCAGCTCGCAAGGCCATCCCAACTAGCGCCCTACTCTTGGTGTGATCTCTGCAATATCCCTCATGTGTTTCTCGCAATACCTCAAGCCCTTCTTCTTATGATAAGCACTTCAAGTATGGTCCAAAGTGCGACCTCTTGTATAGATGCCCATTCATTAAACAAAATCGCACTCCCATTCTGTCCTCCTTAGTAGTTAATTGTATATCTCTAGTGATCATCTTTCTGAGAATCTCCTAAATTGATGATCGTCAGTATTCTCCCTCGTCTATCTCCATCACGTCATGTCCTTTTTATAAACTGCTGTAAGCCAATTCCATTAGCTAACCATCTTTGTACTACAAGTACCTAGTACCCTTGCCATCTCAGCGAGTTGATCTACCCTTATATTCTTAGTTCGCGGTAGATGCTCTAATCTAAATTCTTCAAACCAGGCTACTTCTTTCTTGAGCTTCCTCAAGTACTTCTACATGCGTCCCTCCCTTGCTTCAAAAGACCCATCGAACTAGTGGGCTACCAGCTGAGAGTCCGTATAAGCATTTATCCGTCTTACTCCTAACTCACTTACCATCTTGATCCCATGCAATAGGGCCTCATACTCAGCTTCATTGTTTGAGGCTTTAAGCCCTAACTTAGCCACAAAATCTAGGTTTTCCCCCTTTGGACTAGTTAAAACAACTCCTAGTCTTGCGCCAGTCGTCATTGTAGATCCATCCACATGTAGTAACTGTGACTTCTGCTCAGTTTCGTTCTCCACATAGCGTACCATCTCTGGTAAAAAGTCTGCCAACACTTGCACCTTAATTGCTATTCTCGTATCATATACCACATCATACTCATTGAGCTCAACTGCCCACTTCACCAATCTCCTTGACATATTTGGATTACTCAATATCTGCTTGAGTGTTAAGTTAATACGTACCTTGACCCTATGACCCAAAAAGTAAGGTCGCAGCTTCCTAGCCGTGTAGACCAATGAAAATCCGCCTTTTTCCAGTTCTGAATAGTTCAACTCAGCTCCTCTAAAAATCCTGCTAATACATTAAATAGGCTTTTCAACGCCAGCATCATCCCTGATTAGCCAAACTTACTGCGACCTCTCCAGCTGATATGTATAGATAAACTCCTCCCCCAGCATAGGTTTTGTCTACAAGGGGATCTCATCCAGGCACTCTTTGAGCCTATCAAATGCTTTGACTGCCTCCTTGGTCCATTAAAACTTGGACCCCTTCCTCAGGGTTCTATAAAATGACACACCTTTCTCTGCCAACCGAGATATGAAGCGACTAAACCCTGTAATGTGACCTGTTAGGACCTGTATGTCCCTCATATTCCGAGGATGGGGCATTTCCATGACCGCTCGCACTTTCTTTGGATTTACTTCGATGCCCCTTTAGGTCACTTTATCTTCTTCGAATTCAGCCTCATGCCATAATGCCTCAATTTGATAAAGGCCTTCCTCAGATCTCCCACGCGTGATTATAATTTCTTTCTCCTCACCAGCATATCGTCTACATAGGACTCCATGGTTGACCCCAATAAGTATTTGAACATCTGTACACTAATCTTTGGTAGCTCGCCCTTGCATTTTTCAATCCAAACAGCATGGAAACAAAGCAATACGTACCCGTTAGGGTGACAAAGCTCACCTTAAGTTGATACTCTTTCGCCAATGGGATTTGATTATACCCCTGGGATGCATCCATCATACTCAGTAGCTCGCATCTTAAGGTTGAGTCTACCAACTGGTCGATGCATGGCAACGGGTATTGATTCTTTGGGAAGGCCTTATCCAGCTCACGGAAGTCAACACACATCCTCTATTTACCTCTGGGTTTAGGCACCATCATAATAGTGGACAGGTTCTTCTGGGAATCGGATCACTCGGATGTGGCCAGCCTTCAACAATTTTGCACTTCCTCTTCAATCACCTTGTCTAACTCCACCCCGAAATGTCTCCCTTTTTGTTTACAAGTCGTGCCTTTGGATCTACATTCAAGTGGTGTTGCGCGACCTCGGGAGATACTCCTAGTAGTTCCCCATCTCCAAAAGTGAAGATATCCCGAAATTCCCTTAACAGAGCAATCAGCTCTGTCCTTACGTTCTCTATCATCTGACTCCCTATCCGGGTGGTATACTCTGGTTTACCCTCTTCCAATCCAATCTCCATAAGCTCTTCATGAGGTCAAACAGAGTTCTCCTCCTCCCTCAACTTTTTAGTGCTAAGTATCTCTCTTTGCACATCACTGCTCCGTTCTCGCTTTCCCTCACTCATCCTCTTCCGTACTGTCATCTGATAACATGATTGAGTGACCTATTATTTTGAAAATACCTCGCACACCTTGTCTCCTGCTGAATACTTCACACTTATGTGGTAAGTGAAAGTGACTGCCTGGAATTCATTAAGAGCAGGCCCTAGTATAATGTTGTAAACTGAAGTGACCTTGATTATTTAGGAACTTCAATTTCTTCTCCACCCGCAGCTCCCCTTTTCCCCCATGCAACTGGAAGCACCACCTCTCTTTCTTTGATGACCTGCACTCCATTAAAGCATAGATATGTGTTTGCACAGCTCGTATTTTTACCTCTATATTCATCTGCTCCAAGCACGCCTTGAAGATGATGTTGATCGAGCTCGTATTATTTATAAATACTCTTCCAACGTCATACCCTGCCACCTCAACTTCAATCATAAGTGCGTCGTTATGCTCCACCTGCAAACCTCGTCGTTCCCCAGAGCTAAAAGAAATAACCGGTCCTGATACTGAGAGTCGTATATTAATCGTAGCGACCACACATGGTTCCGGTCGAGCTGCCTTCATATGTCGCTTTCACGCATTGTTAGAGTCTTCGTCCGTTGGTCCTTCGGATATCATGTTTATCCTTCTTCTATTATTCCCAACAGCTCCTCCCTTCTCTACTCTTCTTTGATCCTCCTGTCTTGGTCGTCCCCCCGCCTGTGCTTGTGAGGGTCCCCCTGGTGGTGGACCCGATAAAGCCTGCCTATATTCTTGGGGTTCCTTATCTTTATATACCACCTCCTTCAAGTGCTTTGCTTTGATCAGCCTTTCAATCTCCTCCTTCAAGTGCCCACATCGCTCAGTGGAATGCCTATAATTGTTATAAAACCTATAAAAGAACTGAGACCTCGGTTAGTAGAAATTGTTGTATAATCTTCTAGCCACCTGATAGCATCAGGCACTTAGTTCTCCATGATTGTAAACACCCTTCTTCTCGGAATTTCCAAGGAGGTGAAGTCCGCGCACTCTTTCCACACTCTTCCCTCATTTCTTGTTGTCCCTCTCACATTTTCTCCCGAGTCAAGAGTCCTCATGCAAGCCGCTTTGGTCTGGTTCTCCAACCTCCCTTCCAAAGCGTATTCTATGCTCCTCTTCAGCCTCCTCCACATGTATGTACTTCATTCGCCTATCCAGAACCTCTTTGAATGTGTGTGCAGATCGCTTGTCAACGATGTTCGTAGACCTCCCATCCTTAAGCCTTGGTGCAAATCTCCCGCTTTCATCTCGTTCGTGTCAGCGGGTACCTCCAAAGTAGCTCTAGTAAACATAGATACATAACTCTTCAAGGTCTCCCCAGGTCGCTACACCATTGAGAAGAGAGATTGCGCATTTTTCCTGTGTAACTTGGCGCTAATGAAATGCTTCAAAAAGGCCAACTTCAGGACCTAAAAGCTAATGATTCTTCTTTGAGATAATTGATGGAACCAATCCTATGCCAATCCCCTTAAAGTGTATAGGAAGGCCCTGCATATATTACTGCATCAATGTACTGCCGCAGCACCGCCTCGTTCTCAAAGCTCCACACATGACATGTACGATTTGAAAAACCTTCATATTAGAAATATAGTCCCTTATACCCACGAGGTAAAGTTGTTCTCAATATCCCTTCTGAGAATGGATGGCCTTTCGAGTCTTCTCCTCCTTCCTTCGCGACCTGTCTCTGTAATGCTCGTACTGTTTCTTGCATATCCCTCATCGTGCGGGATGTTGGTAATACCTCGTTCTCCTCTTCTTCTGCATCACACTTGGTGTGACCTTAATAGGCTTTCCTACGCAACATTTTACCCAAGAATTGTACGTTGGCCTCTTCATCCTCTTCCTTAGACGACGACGGGTACTCCTTTTGACACCGTCTTTTTTTTGTAGCTCGAATCAGCTCGGGATCCAGTATCTATGGTTCCTTCTCTCTACTCTTCTTTTGGCCTGGGGTTAATGGTTCTGGCCTGTACTCCTCATCTTTTTTCCTGACCTCCTCCTCTTCACCGATCCATCAATCTTTCATGGAGTCTCATGTTAACGTGACAAGTTCTCCCTTAAGTAATGCATACCACTCTCTAGTTCTGATATTGATCTTTCTATGCCTAATTATCTCTAGAGATTTTGTCTTATTCCCCTTTTCCTAACCCTCCCCCTTTTTCTTCTGTGGTGGTGGTGGTGTTTTTGTGATCGCTTGATCCACTGATTTCCCTTGTGGTGGTGTTTATTCTTCCTCAATCTGCTTTTCCTTGCTCATATCTTTAGTCTGACTTGGGTCAAAGCCGAAATCCAAAGTCTAAGGTATGATAGTTCTTCCCTTCATGTTTGCCTTTTGAGGTTCTCATGTCTTTCGCTCAAGGACTCGATATCCCTCGTATTCCCACAAAGGCGCCAGTTGATGTGACCAAAAAGATTGGTTCACCAAGAAAAGAGAGTACTGACCTAGAATTTCTGCTCGCCGGCCTGATTGATCTCCAGATGTCTCCTAGAGACCTAACCAACCTACAAAACAAAACCCAAATTGGACAGCCCCGGCATAGGCCCTCCGATGCTTAAGTCAGTTCCCTTTTTAATAATGCAAAACGAGAGCTCAACGTAGGATAAAAACCAACTTAGAGTAGAAGTGAGGCCTGTGTCCTCTTTATATAGACAAGAGATGTGTTCCCAGTCTAGGGTTCCCATTTCTTATTCAAACCATAATACCACAAATAACCACCAACTTAGAATTATGATTCCTCCTATATGCTAAGTTACCATAGATATTAGGACTCTCATTAAATTACTATAATAACCATGGGCCAATAACCATACCATGTTCTTAGTTCGTCCGGACCCTATACCATAGTTCATATCAGCCCACCAGAACCCAAGAATCCATAAATCACACAATCCAGCTCACAATACCGAGCTATTATAATACCATTTACCTTATAATAACTCATCACCGCCATATAAGAGATCGTCACTCCCATGCACATATTTCCCTCCTATAAAAGAGCTCGCCTCTCCTATAGAAGAGGTCGCCTCACAAACCTAAACCCTCCTGCATACCAACCTAGATATTTGATGTCATTTCAAGGGGCACACGAGTTCCCCGAAAAATATTTAAGTTTCTCATTGACATAAGAGAGTTATTATTTTCATTTTATTATATCTTGATCAATTTTATTGATTTTATTTCTTATTTTAGTTTTCTTAAAAAAAATATTTGTTTGATATTAAATAATTCCCTTGATGGTTTAGTTCATGTTATCACTGATCTTTGTGACTGTGCTATTTAATTAATTAAAATACCATATTTTTTTGTAGTCGTCCTCTATATGTCACTTTTCATTATTACAATAATTGTAGCTACATGAACTTTCATTTATACTAAAGAATGCAAAACTATGATTTATTTGATCCAAAATTGGATTTTTTTTAATTTAATAATTACGAATTTCTTATTGAACAAAGAAATCATTTATAATAATTTATTTGATCCAATATAAACTATCCATTCATATATAGGAAATGACTATCCATTAAGTTAAAAATGATATAATCATGATAAAAATCTCCCTAAAATATATAACCACTACAAATTTTACGTTTGAAGAAATATTTCTAGAACATTAATGATTATTTTTCGGAGGTTTGTTTTGAGTGGTCATATCAACGCTCAATTTCTCTCCCCATGGTTCTGTCTCAATCATGTTGTGCAATCGCATCTACGTCACAGCTTCGATAATAACACTTGCGCCAAGTTATGTCATGATCGCAAGATCAACAAAAAGCCCCATATTTATGGTTCTCTCTCCATCTCTTCGTCTCTCTCTATATATGTGTGTGTGTGTCTCTTGTATAATTTGAGTGGGAATTATAATTTGATGTTTTAATTGATTACTCAATAACAATTGTTTTATATAGGGGTGTGCAGCCGGTCCAGACCGGACCGATAGACCAAAATTTTAGAAATCTTTGGACCGGAGACCGGACTGGACTGGAATTTACGGTCCCGATCCGGACTAGTAGACCGAAATTTTGGAAATTCTTGGACCGAAAATCCTGGTCCGGTTCGGTCAAAACCGGTTTGGACCGGTTTTTTATTTTTATTTTTATTTTTTTTGAAACTTTTTTGATTTTTTTTTTTTTTGGAAATAGAAAAATATTGGAAGGGAAAAATACTTCGAAGATGAACCCGTTCCCATGCAATAGTAAGGAATTCTTGACGATATCAAGCTGGAACAACCTGTTCTTCCTGAATATCCTGATTCAACGCAACTGGTCCAATTCCGGTCCGAACCGGAAAATTACGGGTTTGGATGTAGACCGGATTATCACCGGTTCGGTCCGGGTTTTTCCGGTCTGGTCCGGGTTTTTGGTCCGGGCTAGTTTTGCACACCCCTAGTTTTATAGTTAATAAGTATGTTAATTGTTGAAGCTTAATTCAGTTCACTAAAACATGTCAACACACAAAAAAGAAAAAAAATCACGTACACAATGAGATGGAAAATTCACAAGTGTTATGAATTATATTAATTAGGAACTAAATAAGAAGATTTATTAAACTGAGAATGAACCAAATGCGTACTTGTTATTTTTCACACATCTATCAAATGCCTTATGAAGTTGCCTATTTATAGGCAAATTGGCAAAGTACAACATTTAATACACTCAACTATATCACTATTGATATTTTGACTAGTTCTATGGTCCAACTTTCATAACACTCCCCCTTTGGACATAGCACTATCTCAAATTAGGTCATTATGCCTCGTTAAAAACCTTAAGCTGAAAAACCCGATGGGAAAAAATCGGACAAAAGGAAAAAAGAGTACACAATTTACCCTAACTTATATGTCTAGGTTGCCTCGTTAAAAACCTTATCAGGAAAATCTCGAGGGACAAAACCGTGATAAGGAAAAAAGAGTACAACCATGTAAACTCCCCCTCAAAATACTAAGGGCAGTTAATTGCATAAATCTCTTAGGTGTCGCATCCCAATGTTGCGTACATATTTTTTGAAGGTAGTTGGCGGGAGCGCCTTAGTAAATAGATCTGCTACATTATCACTTGAACGCACATACTGAACATTTATTTTCTTGGCCTTTTCGAGTTCTTGAGTATACGAGAAGAATTTGGGGGGAATATGCTTCGTTTTATCGCTTTTAATATACCCTTCCTTAACTTGGGCAATACACGCGGCATTATCTTCGAATATTATTGTCGGCTCCTCATTGATTGGCAGTCCACTAGTTCCTTGGATGTGTTGGATCATAGATTTAAGCCATACACATTCTCTACTTGTTTCATGGAGTGCAATAATTTCAGCATGATTTGCAGATGTGGCAACTATTATTTGCTTGAGTGAACGCCAGGATATTGTAGTACCGCCGATTGTGAATACGTAGACGGTTTGTGATTTGGCCTTATGGGGATCTGATAAATAACCTGCATCAGAGAAGCATGTCAACTTATGTTTCGAATTTCTGGGATAAAATAGTCCCAAATCAATAGTTCCTTGGAGATAACGAAATATGTGTTTAATTCCATTCCAGTGTCTTCGTGTTGGAGCTGAACTATATCTTGCCAGTAAATTAGTAGCAAAAGCTATATCTGGTCGGGTACAATTGATAAGATACATGAGTGCTCCAATCGCACTTAAATATGGTACTTCAGGACCAAGTGTTTTTTCGTTATCTTCACAAGGACGAAAAGGGTCACTCTCAATATTCAGTGTTCTATTAACCATTGGGGAACTGAGGGGATTTGCCTTATCCATATTAAATCGTTTTAAGACCCTTTTTTTATAATTTTGATTGGTGAACAAATATTCCATTCTGTAAATGCTCTATCTGTAAGCCAAGACAATATTTGGTTTGGCCGATATCTTTCATTTCAAATTTACCCTTCAAGTAGTTGGCTGCATCTTGAATTTCCTTGGGTGTTCCAATGATGTTTAAATCATCAACATAAACAGCGATAATAGCAAATCTAGTTATTGTTTTCTTAATAAAAATGCATGAACATAAATGACTATTTACATATCCATCTTTTAACAAGAGCTCACTTAGACAGTTTTTACCACATGCGCCCAGATTATTTCAGCCCATATAACGATCGTTGTAGTTTAATTGCGTAAAATTCCTTGGGCTTTGATCTCATCATTTCAGGTATTTTATATCCTTTAGGGACTTTCATATAAATATCAGTATCTAATGTTCCATGTAAATAAGCTGTTACAACGTCCATAAGACGCATCTCCAGATTTTTCGAAACATATAAGCTTATCAAGTACCTGAATGTAATAGCATCCATCACAGGTGAGTAAGTTTCTTCATAATCCACTGCAGGTCTCTGGGAAAAACCTTGTGCAACAAGACGAGCTTTATATTTTACAATCTCATCATTCTCATTCCTCTTTCGAATAAAAACCCATTTGTACCCAATGGGTTTTATAGTTTCAAATATAATAACAATAGGACCAAATACTTTTCATTTATTTAGTGAATCTAATTCAATTTGTATGGCTTCTTTCCATTTTATCCAGTCTTTTCTCTTTTGACATTCGGCTATAGATTTTGGTTCTGGATCCTCACTTTTGTTTTCAATTTCTTGCCCTATGGAATAGCAAAATATATTATCAATACATTTCATCTCATTTCAGTCCCATATTTTTCCACTATGGATGTAATTTATGGAAATTTCATGATTTTCTTTATGTTCATGATTTTCATTGATTTCATGGGATTCTTGTTTTACTTGTTTTTGTGTTTCTTCTAGAACACAATCATTTTGTTTAGATTCATTACATTTTTCAACTTCCCATTTCTTTCGAGGGTTTTTATCTTTGGAACCGATCGGTCTTCCACGCTTCAGGCGTGCTTAGAGTCATATGATATATTTTACTTTGATTGCTCTTTTGGAATTTCTATTCGGGCTGGAGTATTTACAGCAGCTATGTGTGATTTCGTTATTCTACGTGTATCAGTAAATGCATCTGGTAATTGTTTGGCAATATTTTGTAAGTGTACAATTTCTTGAACTTCTTGTTCACATTGTTTTGTGGGAGGATCAAGGTGCAATAATGATGATGTACGCCAATTAATATTATTTTCCACACATTTTATTCTCCACCTAAAAGTGGGAATTCTTCTTCATTGAAGTGACAATCAGCAAAACGAGCCGTGAATATGTCACCTGTTCTTGGTTCAAGGTACTTAATTATTGAAGGGGATTCATATCCCACGTAAATTCCTAACCTTCTTTGTGGGCCCATTTTTGCACGATGTGGTGGAGATATAGGCACATATACAGTACATCTAAATATTTTAAGATGAGAAATATTTGGTTCTCTACCAGATGTCAGCTGGAATGGGGAGTATTTATGATATGCACAAGGTCTGATTTGTATTAGTGCTACAGCATGTAATATAGCGTGACCCCATATAGATATAGGAAGCTTTGTTCTCATTATTAATGGTCTAGCAATACGCTGAAGACGTTTAATTAATGATTCAGCCAAACCATTTTGTGTGTGAACATGTGCCACTGGGTGTTCAACATCAATTCCAAGTGCCATACAATAATCATTGAAACTTTTGGATGTAAATTCTCCAGCATTATCTAGTCTAAATTTCTTTATCATTTAATCAGGAAATTATGCTCTCAATTTAATGAGTTGGGCAAGAAACCTGGCAAATGCCATATTTCGTGTCGACAGTAGGCATACGTGCGACCATTTGGTAGATGCATCAATTAATACCATAAAATATCGAAATGGTCCACAAGGTGGATGAATAGGTCCACATATATCACCATGAATTCATTCCAAAAATAATGGCGATTCATTCTTGACTTTGATTGGTGAAGGTCTAATTATCAATTTCCCTTGAGAACAAGCAATACACGATAGTTCCTTAGATTGAAAAATTTTCTGATTTCTCAGTGAATGACCATTTGAGTTTTCAATAATTTTTCGCATCAAAACTGAACCAGGGTGACCTAATCGATCATGCCAAATCTTAAAGGTATCAGTAAACTTCGGGTTTACCATGGAATATGTTTCAATAACTTTGATGTTAGTGTGGTATAAACCGGATGACAAGGCCGGTAATTTTTCTAACACACACTTTCTTCCTGAAGTAATTGATGTAATGCAAAGATATTCATAATTTTCTTCATTCATGGTTTCAACATGATACTCATTTGTACGAATATCCTTGAAACTTAATAAGTTTCTTTGGGATTTTGGAGAGAATAATGGATCTCTTATTGTAAAAACTGTTCCTCCAGGCATTAGGAAATTTGCCTCTCCTTTTCCTTCAATTATTTTTGCACTGCCAGATATTGTATTGACATTTAACTCATCAATCTTCAGGCGGGAAAAATACTTCTTATCCTTAAGTATGGTATGTGTTGTAGCACTATCCGCAAGACATAAATCACCGTCTTGTTTTTCGGATCGAAGTATATTCATGATCTATTTTTAAATAAGAGAGAACAAGTGTAAGTAATTAATCATGAAATAATATAAAAATATAAGAAAAATTCATGAGATTATTACATCAAACTATCATACATTATTCATAACGAGAGATAATTACAATACAACCATAAATCACTCGGACACAATGAAATTACATATCATACCCATAAGATCATGACATACCACACTCATAAGATCATAAAACGCATATGAAATGACATACCACACTCATAATATCATAAAACGTATATGAAATGACATACCACATTCATAAGATCACACTAGTATACCATACTTATATAATTATAAAACATCCATACTCATAAAACCATGGTAATTACTCCTCCACGTTATTTCCTTCTTCAGATTTATCAATCATATCGGCCATATCCAAGTGGGTCATGTCGCTGATCAAGGTATAAGGGAAATCATTAGAATCACTTGTAGCAAAGTTTGTTTCAATATCCTTTCCTTTCCCTTTCTGTGATTCTTGATAGATATTAACAAAGTGCTTCGGTGTGCGGCACGTACGCGACCAATGACCCGATATACCACACCTGTAACAAGCACCTTCCTTTTGAGATTTGTTTATGCTATTATTATCTTTTTCTCGTTTTTCCCATTTATCAGCCTTGTTATAGTTACGATAATTTGGTTGAAAACCTTTTCCTCTTCCTTACCCATATCCACGGCCACGGCCACGACCACGATTCATGTCATAACCTCGATCACGCCCGTTATTAATACTGGATAATGTTGCATTTGCCTCGGGTATCGGGGTCGAGCCAGTGGGACGAGACTCATGGTTTTTCATTAAAAGTTCATTATTTTGTTCAGCCAATAAAAGGCATGAAATTAGTTCTGAATATTTCTTAAATCCTCGCTCTCGGTATTGTTGTTGCAGGATCACATTAGAAGCATGGAATGTGGAAAATGTTTTCTCAAGCATATCAGAGTTAGTGATATTATCTCCACATAATTTTAACTTTGAACTAATTCGAAACATAGCTGAATTATATTCGTTAATGGATTTAAAATCCTGAAATCGTAGTGCTATCCACTCATACCGAGCTTTTGGGAGGATGACCTTTTTTTGATGGTCATACCGTTCTTTTAATGATTTCCAAAGATCTGCAGGATCTTTGATTGTGAGGTATTCAGTTTTCAGACCCTCGTGGAGGTGGTGGCGAAGGAAAATCATAGCCTTCGCCTTATCCTGAGTTGATGTTTCTTTTYTTTCATTTATTGTATCACCAAYACCTTTGGCATTTAAATGGATATCAGCATCCAGTATCCATGATAAGTAATTCTTCCCACTGATGTCAAGTGCCTCAAATTCAAGCTTGACAAGGTTTAACATCTTAACTAGATCAAAAGAACGTTCATATTATTAATAATCTTATATTAATAACATTTATTTAAAGCATAAAGATGTGTAAATATTCATAATTAATACATGTTGATATCTTTAAGAGATGTTTTCATGCAAAAATCAAGAACACAGTGCTAGGAATGACTCGTACCATAATCAAGTAGTAAGATTAATGGATAATGATTATTCACACCACAATACTCGGTAAACCTTTCTAATGGGTGTTTTATAATCAAGTAATAAGATTAATAGATAATGATTATTCACACCACAATACTCGGTAAACCTTTCTAGTGGGTGTTTTATAATCAAGTAACAATATTAATAGATAATAATTATTCACACCACAATACTCGGTAAACCTTTCTAGTGGGTGTTTTATAATCAAGTAACAATATTAATAGATAATAATTATTCACACCACAATACTCGGTAAACCTTTCTAGTGGGTGTTTTATAATTAAGTAGTAGAATAAATTCATTTAGTGTTCTTGTCAAGTATTATAGAAGGTGGTAGAGCCTCATTTGTCTGTAATTATGGTTACATACATTATTTATTTTATTTATTTACTTTGATTGGGTTTAAATGATACTAAAACTAAAAAAATGTTTGAGTTGGAAATAAATAAGAGCCCATTTAATATTATAGCTTAGTTTTCAAAAACTCTCTCTAGAATTATCCTTATATCTTGGAGTAGGATAATATAGATAATTCGAATGTAGTAATCATGGTTATAAAAAAAATCATATGTATCTCAGCATCCGTCTTATTGATCGGGAAATGTAAGAACTTTAAAATAAAATAATAAGTATGTATGTTGATATAGAAGAAGTATATTTGTATGAAGTCTTACCTTTTGATCATCGGTAATACTCAAAATGTTTTGGAGCGTTCGTACTGATAACGTGTTATGAATTATATTAATTAGGTACTAAATAAGAAGATTTATTAAACTGAGAATGAACCAAATGCGTACTTGTTATTTTTCACACATCTATCAAATGCCTTATGAAGTTGCCTATTTATAGGCAAATTGGCAAAGTACAACATTTAATACACTCAACTATATCACTATTGATATTTTGACTAGTGCTATGGTCCAACTTTCATAACAACAAGAGATTTATATATATTTTCTGAGGTTCAATCGTTCTGAATCAGAGCTCGACTCTATTTATAGAATGACATTTATCTCTCTAGCTTTAGCTCTCTTAAATTGTACCCCCTTATACACACCTTTGAAGGTGCTACTTATATATTACCTAATGAGACGTAAAGACACGTATTATCCATTAGTTGGTTGTTTGGTTAGTTTGGGGCTAAGTACAATCGTAGCCTTCTGATTGGTCGTAACAATCCTTAACTCTCATGATCTACATGTTAACGTGTCAACGAGGTCGACCCCACCAAGTCATCCAAGTATGACCGACCACTATTAATATCCCCGGTTTCCATAAAAACATGTCAAGCTCTCTTCCTACATCGAGCTGATCTTGGGTAAATTCGCATTATATGCAACTCTTGAGTGGGGAAACCATCATTACTTTGGAGTAACATGACATATTATGATTCACAGTGTAGGAGCTAAGGCGGCGCAGATAACGAAATGCCGCATCTTGTCGTATCCCTCTCTTATAAATAATCATAATTTTCTCACATTTTATTTTCTCACTTCTCCTCTAGTGATCTTTCCGTGCATAAAAATAATTGTTGATCTAGTCTTCAACTTAGCATTTCTCTTTCTTGTTATGCGAAAACTACGTGTTCCATTCCATATTCTTTATTTTTTTTTCAAGAAATGTTTGGTAGTGGAGGATATTCCCCTAATCATTAGACCGACCTCAAGGACGTCATCCCAGACCAGACTGGTGTGGGGGGCATTGACTAGATTGAATTGAACACAGAGCTTTATAGCAAGCCAACAACAATGTCCTTGGTTGCCTTAGTTCTCCCTCGCCAAGGGATAGATCGGCTCTGACCCTGAGTTGTGTTTGACACCTTCTAAGGGAGTCATGGGTTTATGGATGATGCATGTAGACCATTGATCATGGTTCAACCGAGTAAGGCATTTGGGTCAGATACATCAACAAGTACATATAGGAGGGGAGAGGTCTCTAAAGATGTAGAGGTAGACCCTCAGGGCCATTAGAAAATTCCGTCCCTGCCGCTTTGGAGTAACTCCACATTCAATTTGATGTGGAGTGATTCAAGTTCTCTCATAAACAAAGATTTGACTGAACTCCAAACTACATATCGTATTGCAGACTCAATACATATGTACGTTCCAGAGTGAGTCCCTACAATGTCCCAGATGCCACCACGGTGATGTATGAGTCGAGTCTGTAGTACGGGATCGCTTACCTTTTACCCAATTTTATGAGAATTTTTTTTTTTTACCTCCTGAATTATGACCATTTTGACACTTTGTCTCCTAAACTTTTTTTTCGTGCATATTACCTCCTAAATTGTGCAAATTTTGCACTTAACCTACTGAACTCCCATTTTTGTAGAACTTTTGGTCGGAGCTCACTCGTGTGACATGCACGCTTACATATAAGGGCTAAAACTGACTTTCCATCTCTTACTGATGACTCTTGCTCAAACAATGGCACGTGAGCACTCGTGTGACCTGTTAAGATAATGTTCACATTAATATATGTATACACATATGATTTGGAACCTACGTAATGCTCATGTGCCATTATTTTGAGCGGGAGTCATGAGGAGGAGATGGAAAGTCGATTTTTTCCCTTATATGTTAGCGTGCATGTCACACGAGTGAGATCCGGTTAGAATTTTCACCAAAAATGGGAGTTCATGAGGTCAAGTGCAAAATTCGTACAGTTTAGGAGGTAATTTGCACGAAAAAAAAAAAGAGTTTAGGAGGTAAAGTGTCAAAATGGCCATAGTTTAGAAGGTAAAAAAAAAAATTTCTCCTGTTTTATTATAGATTAGATGAGGGAGTGGAGGGTGGTATTTAGATAAGTCCACTCTCACGGGCACGTATAGTTAGGATCGTCGTGCTATTTCATAGAAAGGGCTAGTGAACCCCCATATTCAACATGATCAGGTAGGTATTTTAGTTGAATGCATCTCCACAAAGAGGGTATGGCTGGTCTTGTTTATGTGCCGGTGACGGAAAGTAATGTAGGTTCTACATACGCATCGTGTGTAGAAACTGCATTAGTTTCCAATCGACAAAGATTAGTATGCTCCCACTTTAGACATTCGGGGCTCACGACTGTCCACGCCAATCCATTGTGCTCATAAACTTGGTTGGTATGTTTCCTTAGTTCCTTGTAATATTTTTCGCTAAAACTTTTTAAAGTCGCATTTCATTACAACATTGTTGAGTTAAGTGAGTGTTAAACGACAACCACAGTGACCTGATGGATTCAGGTCGCACGATCATAGACCGACTTGGCGACCTGATAACCTGAGGTCGCATGAATGGCGACCTAATAAGTTCAGGTCGCATGGATGGCGAGCTGATAGGTTCAGGTCGAATGAGTGTCGACCTGACAGGTCTCAGCACCAGAGGTCTACATGGAGCCCACATCATATCGGATGATATAAGCCCAAGATTAGTACAAGTCCAGTCTACTACAGCTGTTAATAGTACTGTAGCAATGTTAGCCACACGATCATAGCTAGCCGTTGTCATATGTACTGTAGCATTTTTGACCAAAGGATCTAGGGCAACTGATTCAAACTTTTGTGTTCCTACTTTATAAATATTTGTCAATTATTCAAAAGCTCGCTCGCAAGAGTATTAGTTCGCATGTAGGTTGGTAAGTTAAACCGAGTCGATCTCTCGAGGAAGACTAGATTCGAAAGTTCATTTTGTGTTTGATTTAACAAATAAGAAAATAAAAATAAAACTAATCTAAACACGCGGACAGGGGAGTTTTTGTTTGAGAGTTATAAGAACTAGAGATTAATTAAACTAAGAGCAATGAATTAAATCTAAATATTACTTAAGATATGACCTAATTAATAAAATCTAGAGATTATTTAAACTAAGAATTAATTAATTAAATCTATAGTTTATGTAAATTAAGAGCAAAATAATTAAAAGACCTTAAAACGATTTAAAAAAACTAGGGTTCTAGAGTTTCGATTCGTCTCCACGACCTCTTGGGAAAACCCAATTGATGGTTCACAACGAATCTAGGCTCTAAACCCATTAGATCTAGCCAACGATCATAAACACAATCAGCATCTCAATCTCAAAGCAATTAAAAGCACAATTCTTCATGGAAGCAATAATTATCAATTAAACTAATGAAAAACATGCAACTAAATTAAAGAGCAAAAGAAATAATTACTTACTAATTAACGAAGAAAGTTGCAGTGTTACAAGCGAAGTCTTGAATCTAAATTATCTAAACTATCTATTCTAAGCTAAAATCTAAGAATTTAAAACTAAGAAATATGAAGAGAAACTAAGAAATCGACGGGCTTTCGTTGGGGTTGTCAGCCCCTGAGAGGCTTGAAAACCCTCAGAATATGATAATGAGTGTTAAAAATCCAAAATACATAGGGGTTTATATAGTTTTTGCAAAACTTGGGCCGCAAGTTAAGTTTAAGTCAGTTTTCTGGGCCCGATAACGGTAAGACTTAGCGGTAGGAGTTACCACTAACTATACCGTTAACCCTCTCTGAATTGTCTCTGTCCATTCATAGCGGTGCTTGTAGCGGTAAGAAAGTAATTGTTAAGTAAACTACTAAACCTCTCTGTCATTTCCTAACGGTGTAACTAACAGTATAAGGTACTGCTTTGGTCTGGAGCTCTCTGTCCATCTTCAGCTGTAAGATAGCGGTGATGGCAGCGGTAAGGGTTACCGCTAACTCCCAGTTGATGCTACTTCTTCGCCGGAAAGCTTGATTCTTAGCTCTTACTCATTGAACTTCGTCTCTTATGCGCTGAGCTCCTCCGGTTGCTTAGCTATAAGATGGAAATCAGAGAATAATCACCTATTTGCATCGATTTAGATCATAATTCGGTAAAACAAGTCGGAAGTATGAAAATATGAAATTAAGCTTAATCTACCCAACTTATACCGAAAACAATAAGAAAAACTAACTAAAATACTAATAAAAATAAGGACAAATATACGTTAATCAAATACCCCATGCTTAATTGGTTTGTTCGTCCTCGAACAAACGATAATTTCAAAGAATAACAAGAATAAAAATAAGTCCAAGCAACGAGTCGTGTCGTGCTACATAGATAATTTTGAAAATATAGATAATCGTAACGCAACTTCAAACGCTAGACCATTATTACATTGTCGCTTCAAAAAACAAAATCATGCATCCTCACAAAGGGTAATATATAAGTTTACGCTCAAGCAATGAAGAATTTTTTATAGGGACATGTTTACACTCAAATCACCAAAATATAAGCACAATAAGCAAGAACTAAAAATCAAAAACTTCTCCATCGCATTTAAGTGTGTAACCAACAAAGAATCGGAAAAGGTCTTTTCGGATTGTAATGTAGGCTTTTTGGACGCGTATGGAATATATAAGTCGTGTGGCTAACTCACGATCTAACGTGATCAATAACTCACTCAAGTATTCTAATCACGAAGCAACGTGCTTCACCTCGCTCAAAATAAAACCTCAATAAACACTTATAACGTAGCCTTTATACATAGGCTATTTCGCAACTCGAAAACAATAGCCGACTTGTTGCTCAAACTACTTAAACAACGTAGAAGCTTACGATACGCTTCTTCTTTTCAAACACAACTCTTGCCTCTTAAATATTAGACTTCATAAGAAATTCAACACTAAACACAAGCCTTTATAAGCGTAGGCAACTACTCAACTAGAATCACCAAGATTCGCCATCCTTCTTTTAATTATTTTTTTTAAATATTTTGTCCCCCTTTTAATCTTTTTTATGGGGTCATTTTTTTTTATTGCAGGATGGTGATCTTTTATTACAAACTTTTTTCAAAAATCCAAAACACAAATAACCAACAAAAATAACTAACTCCTACCCCATGCTTTTAATGGTTGTAGGAGTCGACTCAAAAACACTCATGGCTATAGGAAATGGATTATTTGGCTACGAGGGGCTCATTCGGAATTTATAGTGGCTAATATATATGGATATGGCCGGAATAAGGTTTTTTCTGTACCTTAACGTCATTTTCAAAGTCAACTACACACAGCGGTTTCAAAGAGATCTCAAAACAGAACTCACTCAAGTACATGCAAAGATGATAAACACTCAGGCTACTCACTGGCTTTTGCACGAAAAAGTTTGAATTGACGCTGCTTTTAAGATTTTGCGAAATCAATTGCGTCCAAGTACCATTTTACAATATATAAACAATAATTTTGAAAACTTTTATGCACTTATACACGCTCAAAGACAAGAACCTCAAATCACACATAGTCAACTTCGACAGGCAAGCCAGACAAACACAATTCAGCGCGGGAATAGTAGTTAATCACGTAAAATAATATCTACTAATCACAATTTTTTTTAATTGCACAATTTTTGAAATATAAATCATAACTCATTTAAGTTGCACAATTTTTCAAATATAAATCACAACTCAACCATCCCCCCCCTAAAAACTCGACAATCCCCTGATTGCCATAAACGAGTATAAGAAAATAAAAGCAAGGGAGAAAGGGAATAAGAAAACGTCCCTGAGAATAGTCGAGCTTCTCCAAGAAACTATGTGCAACCATCATTTACCTCGAATCGCGTGATTGGAAATATCTCCATTAACGACCAAAAATGCAGCTCAATTTTTTTTACAGTTTTGCAGATTTGACCACGCTAGCGGTTGCCTTAGCGGTAAAGACAACCGCTAGGTCAACCGTTAAGTTCTCTGTGCAATGGTAGGGGTAAGTATAATGGTCAGTGCCACCGCTAAGTAAATCTTTAGCCCTTCCCTGTTACTTCCTAGCGTCCAGTTTAGCAGTTGATCTCGTCGTCAACGCCAGGGTGAAATTGCTAGCGGTAGGGATTACTGCTAGGTAACCGCTAAGTCTCCAGTTTTGGCGAATTTCTCAGCTTTTTCTGCACATCAACGCCTCATAAACGTACCACAGAAAAGACACAACTAATAAATAAAAGAAAGAAAAACCAAAAGAAAAGCTAAGGAAAAATAGAAAAAGAAAACAAACACTTGGGTTGCCTCCCAAGAAGCGCTTGTTTAACGTCGAAAGCTCGACACCTTCTACGAACGATGCTATCCCAGATCTAAAAATAAGTGACGATCATGCCACGCCTTAGTGTTCTCCAAGAGTAAGTGTGGGCAATTTAAATCACCAAGGCGGGCACGGAAAGCAAGTCGTAGAGTTAAAGAAATAAAAACTTCAACTCGCTTTGGGGGTCTAAAAAGCGAGTAATCTATCACCATGAACATATCAATAACTAATTCGGGCATATGGTGATCCACAACTTTTGGAAACACGAGGATATCGGTCGAACATAAGAATACATTCTCCTTCGTTTTGTCAAAATTCCCCTCAACGTTTAGAAAAATATTTGAAACTAAATGCGGGAATAGGTAATTGAATTTTCCTCAATCATATCATCCACCATCTCAATCTCAACATCGATTAAAGCTTCGGGTGGCTCAAAAATAGACTCGGCCTTCGCATCCTTCTCAATTAATTCGTCCACCACCTTAAAATTAAAATCCATTAACGGCTCGGGTGGCATAACAAGATGCTTAACAAATTCCTTCTCTAACACCTCATCAGAATTGACATTGTCCACAGCAATGTCATTTAGATTTATCCCTAAAATTTCCGCTGCCCGGTTTAAAAACTTGTCATTGTTCTCGACGACTAAATCATCCAGCACAAAAGGATTAAATTTATCTTCGGAAATCGGCTCATCCTCTACATCATCCCCAAATAAATCGAGCAAACTCGAACTCGCAGCATCCACCGGGATCTCCAACGGCATGACGTGAGACTCTACAGTCACATCCCCTAAAGTTAGCACCACGTCTTCTTCTTCCATGCAAAACTCTGGCGAATTCATTACTTCGTCAACCTCCGGGCTCTCAAATGGCAACTCTATTATATCATTATCCAACACGACATTGTCAAGTACAAGAGGAACGATCAGGTCTAAATTCTCCCAAACTTATTCTTTATGCACATCCTCTAAGTAAATAGGCGAGCTCAAAATTTCTTCCTCCAATAGAGGTTCCACAACATCAAGAATTGGAAGCGCTAGTTGACTTTGAAGTATATTACTCTCTTCTTTCCTTCCATATATAGAAGCATCAACTTGACGACTTACTTCATTTACATACCTTTCAAGTTCAGAAAGGTTATACATTTGTACCCCATCCCTCTCGTTCGACGAATCGTCAAAAGAAGCTATTATTTACTCCATACGTTCCATAAATTGTGAAAGGTCTTCTTCCTGCACAGTGGATTGGTCAATGCCGCTTCGTTCACATATGGTCTCGGCTTCGTGATCTTGCTGCCCCTCCATTATTTGATCATTTGGATGGTAGACTTCATATCTCGGGTAGGAAGAAATCGAGTCGGGAGAGGCATAGGAATCGTATCTCGTATACTTCCTCATGTGGCTCTTCATAAAATACCACTGTGCATGCATTCGCCGAATGTCCTTGGGCTCCACAACGATCACATACTTTGTTTCGGGATAAAAGAGAGCAAGGTCAGCTCGGTCCTATGCCTCCAACTTGAGGTCGGTGTTAGGCTCAGGCTGTGCATATAGCTCTAGGTCATATGACCCACTTAGAGGTCATGGGAAAGAGCTAGGGGCTCCAGCTCAAAGCAGAGTAAGGAATAGAAAAGTCTAAAAGGATGACGTGGCCAAAAGGCCCTAATTTCGTGAAAACCCTAAAAAAGTACACCTATAAATAGATAATCACAAAAGTACAGAAAGGTAATGCATTCCTTAATCAAACATTTTACTCTCTCAAATTATCTCCATACGCTAACTTAAGCATCGGAGGGGGTTCACCGGAAAACCCTTCCGGTCCCCGTCTGACATTTGTTTGTGGGTGCAGATGCTATTCTTTCTTAGTGATTGAGGATCATCATTGAAGATTGGAAGGCGTTTGTTTGCATCTTATTTTTTGGTAATAAACAATTGGGGCCATCTGTGGGAAACATCAGTTTTAAGACGTGAGTATTCGGTTGCAAGTATGGAGGAGCTACGATGAAATCTTGCTGCAAGCTTGAATGAAACACCGGCGATGCGCACGACGAGGAAAGTTGTGGAAGGAATAGGCACTCCACGGGACATGCCCTCAGTTCCCATAGAGCAAACCCCTAACCCGGCACCTGGGATGGGATTCTCGACAGGTCCAGGAGCAAACCCGTGGGGATCATTGTTTCTCGAGCAGCTGTCTGGCGCCATAGCACGAGCTGTTGATGAAGCGGTGGATAAAAGATTGGCTAGCATGGGCACGCCACCATCAGGACCAGCTCAGGAGAACAATCTTGCTGGAGAAACCACTGGTAGGCCGGTCCATGGCTCAGGGACACGAGATTATGAGAGCACAACAGTGTCAACTGATGACACTTTCAGCAAGAATGCGTCCAACTTACCACAAATGGTGGAAGGTTTGAATAAGGAGGTAAGGGAGCTAAAGAGGAAATTGGTAGGCAGTACCTCTTCCACGAGAGCTCATCATGCGACCCCATTCGCAGAAGATGTCTTGAAGGATGATTTGTCGGTTGGCTACCAATCGATGGGATTCAAGTACGATGGTACTACAGATCCGCTAGATCACTTGTGCAGGTTTGAGAATTCAGCGATGGTATACCAATTTTCGGATGCGGTAATGTGTAGAGTCTTTCCTACCACATTTACTAAATCTGCGCAACTCTGGTTTAGTCAGCTACCACCAGGGTCGATACACAATTTTGAGGAGTTCAGTGCGGCATTCTTACACCAGTTCGCTAGTTGTAGGAAATATCAAAAAATGGCGTTAGAGCTATTTAGTATTCAGCAGAAGGAATGAGGAGTTTAAGAGCTTACATAAGGAGGTTTACCACGGCCAATTTGGAGGTCCCATCAGCCTCGGAAGAGACGTTTATGAATGCACTAGCTCAGGGTCTGAAAAAGGGCGATTTCTTCCAATCCTCAGTGGTGGAACCTCCGAGGAGTTTTGGAGATCTCTTGGCTTGAGCTGAAAGGTTCATCCACTTGGAGGAGGCCCTGCAATTAAAAGAGGAGGTCGGCAGACGTAGAGAGAAAGGAGAGGAAATGGATCGGGGAAGAGAGAGAGGAGATGATCGAAGGTCGAGTAAAAAGGCTAGACCTGAACCCGTGATTAGTAAGGCATGAATGGATCGATATACACCTCTGGCCCTTCCGCAGGATGAAGTTCTCATGGAAATCGAGCGCAGAGCTGATTTGAAATGGCCTCGAACATATTCGGTGACCCCTAGAAGAGAAAAGTCTGAAAAATTCTGTCATTTCCATAATGATTATGGACACACTATAGAGCAGTGTACTCATCTGAGAGATGAGATAGAGAGGCTTGTTCAGGCAGGACACCTGAAAGAGTTTGTATACACAGAACGAAGTAAGAGCAAGACGAGTTATAATAAAGGAGGGAGACGTTTATCGCCACCACGTTGGACGGAGCCCAGAAGTGAGGAGAAGGAGAGGGATCCCCCGAAGAGGGGATTAATTAATATGATTGTGGAAGGACCTGGAGATGGTGACTCGAACAGGTTGAGGAAATGGTATGTCAGGGCAGATGACCCAACTAGGAGGAAAGGCCTTGAGATCGGGTAGGTAGCGGATAGCCCAGTCATACATTTCGGCCCCTAAGATGTAGGTGAGGTCTTGAGGCCCCATGCGGACGCCTTAGTAATTAGGGCGAGGATTTCTAATTACGAAGTAGGGCGTATCTTTGTCGATACAAGAAGTTCGACGGACATCTTGTTCTTAGATTGTTTAGAGAGGATGGATCTCGAGGAGAAGATGGAACCAGTGGAGACCTCTTTGATCGGGTTCGCAGGAGGCACTATACATCCTTTGGGATAAATAGTGCTTTTTGTCTCATTGGGCGAGGCACAGTGTCGAAAAACTAAGATGATTCATTTCCTGGTGGTAGACGCACCTTCAGCGTATAATGAAATGCTAGGAAGACCATTACTTAGTAGTTTCCAGGCGGTAGTGTCAATTTATCATATGAAATTGAAGTTCCCAGTAAGAGGTGAAGTGGGAGATGTCGGTTGTGACCAATACACTTTGAGGAAGCTGTATGTGCAGAGTGTAAGGCAGGGAGAAAGAAAGGATAAGCCTATTAGAGCAAACACCTCGGGGGCCCACGCATTGCCAGACGAGTCAAAGGAGCATGTAGAACCAAATGAGATGTTAATGATGGTGGAGATAGTTCCCGGAGAAGCACACAGAACTGTGCGGATAGGCACTACCTTGTCTCCAGAAATTTTGAAAGAGCTGGTTAATTTCTTGCGTAGTAATGCGGATGTGTTTTCCTGGTCACTGAATAAGTTGGTAGGAATTGACCCATTGTTAGTGAAGCATAGGCTTAACATCAACCCTTCATTTACGCCCGTTAAGCAAAGGAAAAGAAACTTCAGGGCTAAGAAGGAAGCTATTATCCGAGTAGAGGTGAACAAGCTGCTGGAAGCAAAGCACATCAAGGAGATTTAATTCCAAGAATGGTTGTCCAATGTTGTTCTAGTCCCTAATGTAGAGGGTAATTTGAGAATGTGTGTGGACTTCAGGGACTTGAACAAGGCTTGCCCCAAAGACCATTACCCTCTACCATGAATAGACCAGCTGGTGGATTCAACCTCGGGTTGTGAGCTCCTGAGCATGATGGACGCCTCCCAAGGCTATCACCAGATAAAGCTAGCAGTTGAAGATCAGAAGAGGGTTAGTTTCATCACACCTTATGGTACCTACTATTACGTGGTAATGCCTTTTGGCCTTAAGAATGCTGGAGCCACGTATCAGAGGCTGGTAGACAGGATGTTCTCCCACCAATTGGGCAAGAACATGGAGGTGTATGTAGATGATATGCTAGTAAAGAGTGTCAGGTCGTTAGCACATGTAAGAGATCTAGAGGATACCTTTCAGACGTTAAGAAAGTATCGTATGAAGTTGAACCCGAAGAAATGTGCTTTTGGGGTTAGGTCGGGGAGGTTCCTAGGATACATGGTCACTGAAAGGGGAATTGAGGCCAACACCGAGAAGATCCAAGCTATCATAAACATGGCCCCCCCTAAAAATGTGAAGGAGGTTCAACGTTTGACGGGACGATTGGCGGCTTTGAACAGGTTCATTTTACGAGCTGCAGAGCGTAGCCTTCCCTTCTTCAAAGTATTGAAAAACCCCAGGTTTCTGATGGAGCAATGAGTGTCAGAAAGACTTTGAGGAGCTCAAAACTTATTTGTCTGAAATATCACTTCTTACGAAACCGAACCCGGGAGAGATATTATACCTATACATGTCTATAGGAGAATCTGCAGTGAGCATGGTGCTGGTAAAGGAGGAAGGGAAGAAGCAAGATCCAGTATACTACGTCAGTAAAGCACTAAAGGGAGCTGAGCTTCAGTATGCTAAGATCGAGAAAGGAGCTCTATCCCTTGTCACCACATCTTGTAGACTGAGACCGTATTTTTCTGCCCACAAAATAGTAGTCAGAACCAACCTCCCCCTAAAATTAATCCTTAGTAGGCCGGAGACGTCGGGAGACTCATCAAGTGGGTGATCGAGATGGGCGAATTCGAAATTGAATTCCAAAACCATGTGGCTATCAAGGCACAAGCCCTAGCAGATTTCTTGCAAAAGATGACTCGACCCCAGGAGGAGGGGCAGTGGACCATCTTTGTTGATGGATCAGCAGAACAGTCCGGATGTGGGGCAGGGATAGTATTGATTAGCCCGGAGGGGGATGAAATAGAGTATGCTGTCAGATTAAATTTTTGAGCATCTAACAACGAGGCAGAGTATGAGGCATGCATAAGGGGAATACAGATGGCTATGGAATTGGGAGCCAAGAGAATCTCAATACACTTAGACTCGCAGCTGGTCTACAAACAAACTAGTGGGGAGCTCGAGGTTCGAGAGGAATGAATGCAAAAATACGTCGACAAGTTCAAAAAATGTCGGGAGAAGCTTGAGCACTTGGAAATGATACAAATTCCAAGACAGGAAAACGAGCGCGCAGATTACCTGGTAAAGGTAGCTAGCTCGGCGATGATTACAAAGAAAGGCAGATAACTCTTTTAATGGCACCTGGGGGAGTAACGGAGGGTGTCATAGCCAGGCTCATAGAAGGAGGGGATTAGCGGGCGGAGATAAAGGCGTACTTCGAAAAAGGTACCTTGCCGAAAGATCGAAGCATGGCAGCTCAGCTCAAGATACGAGCTGCTTGGTTTTGTTTGATAGGAGGGAATTTGTGCAAAAGGGGGTTCGGGATGCCTCTCCTTAAATGCTTGGGGACGAAGGAGATCGAGCAAGTGCTCAAGGAAATGTATGAAGGGTGTTGTGGCAACCATATGGGTGCTCGGACTTTGGCTCAAAAAATCTTGAGAGCGGGGTATTTCTGTCCCTTCATGAAAGCAGATGAAGAAAAAATTATAAGGAAGTGCGAGAGGTGTCAGAAGCATGCTCCTTTGATGCACAGGCCGGCCGAATAGCTCATGACCATGAGTGCAGCATGCCCCTTCGCAAAATGGGGAATCAACTAGGTGGGTCCTTTCCCTATGGCCTCGGGGCAGAGGAAATTTCTTGTGGTAGCTGTGGATTATTTTAGTAAGTGGGTGGAAGCCGAGCCATTAGCAAGAGTCACGGAGGAAGCTATATTAAAATTCCTGTGGAAGAACATTGTGTGTCATTTCGGGGTACCCCAAGTGCTTGTCTCAGACAATGGCACTCAGTTGGCGGGAAATGACTTGAAGGAATGGTGTGAGAGGATGAAAATCAAGCAAAGTTTCACTTCGGTATACCACCCAGAAGCCAATGGGCAGGTAGAAGCCACCAATAAAATTTTGGTTCGGGGAATAAAAATGCGATTAGAAAAGGCTGGAGGAAAGTGGGTTGAAGAGCTCCAATCATTCCTATGAGCTTACCGAACCAACCCTAAGGAGGCTACAGGGGAAAGCTTGTTTAGCTTAGTGTATGGCATGGACGCTGTCATACCCGCGGAAGTGTGTACTATGACTCACAGGATCTTGACATCCAATGAAGAACAAAACGAGATGTTGGTACGGGACTCTTTGGATCTGATAGCTGAGAAGAGAGAGAAGGCATTCCTTCGGGTGGAAGAAATGAGGAGAAGAATGAAAGCTACTTATAATTGCAGAGTGGCCAAGAGAAACTTCCATGTCGGGGATTTGGTTTTGAGAAGAACATATTTGGCCAAAAATTTGGGAAAGCTCGAGGCTAACTAGGAAGGGCCTTTCAGAGTGACCCGGGTGTTAGCGGGAGGCGGGTACGATCTTGCAGATATGAATGGACGGGAAATCCCTCGAGCTTGGAATTTGGCAAATTTGAAGACTTCGGATGAGTAAAGGTTTATTTGGTAAATTTACTTCTGCATATTTTTTTCTTGATGTACTTGATCATGTGAGGTAATGAAATCGTTTCTATAATAAATTATCGCCTGAATATTTTATAGCTTAAGCTTGAAACTACTGAGCGTAAGTTCGAAGCAAATAAGTTGATAGACGACAATTAAAAAAAAAACTACTCGCCGTGGTAGTTCGAGTGGATACTCGAGTTTAGGTTGACAAATGTCAACCTCAAATCCTACCCACCGTGATAGGTCGAGTGGATACTCGGAAATAATTTCAAGAGACAGATGCCACTGAATAGCATATGGAAAATGTCTATGTGTTAAGTAAGAGGCTATACAGATGTCAAAAGCATAAAGCATAACCAAAAATTTATTAAAATTGGACCACATGGTCAACCACTTATTACATGAAAACAAGGCTCTAGAGTCTAAGACTCGAGCTAAGCATAATGGCCAAAAAATATAAATCATCATTAATCAGAGCGACGCTGAGCATTCTTCAGTTTCCAGAGCTCATGATCCACCTCGCAGAACCTCAAATAGTACATATCAGCACGATGAGTCTCAGCCCTTGCGCTGTTAACCATAGCTTCGTTCGCTTTGTATAGGTGGTTCACCTGCTCACGAAAGTCCAAGACTTCTTCACGAAGGTGAAGAACATGATGGTTGGATGATTTCCAGTGATCTTTGTAAAATTGCTTATGCTGACCTTTTCTTTCCAGTTGACGGCGGAGCTTGGTCACTTCCTCCTGAAGTTCATAAACGTTCGGCGGTGGACTTGATGAAAGCCCAGACATGCTTAAGTAAAGGAAAATTACAACAAAGGAATGGGGAGTAAGTGCCTATAAAGCAAAGTTTTCCCTCCAACATGTTTGAAAGTTGTACGAAAAAGTACATAGCCCGCCTAAAAGAAAAAGGACAACCAGAGCTTAAGCTCAGAGAAGCCTCTTAAGCTCTGTTGGTAGATAGAGCACGAGTTAAAATCCCTTGACCTCGCAGAGTAATCAAGTAAAAAGATTGCAAAGAAAAACAACTCTAGACAGTAAAACATGAAATAAAAATGCAAGTTAGAGCAGGTGTAAATCATTTATTCAGAATAAGGTTTTGATTACAAAAGGGACATCAAACACAAAAGAGAATCATTACACCTGACCCTACACATCCACCGCCCATAATCAGCATTGGAGAGAAGACCTTCTTTGAGCTCCCTGCTAAATTGGCTCGCCTCGATGTCTCCACCAAATTGGGCATCCACAAGCCCTTATCCACCACTTTCAATCAAGGGGGTCCTCAGGGGCAGTTGGAAGGGCAGAGTCTGAGGGTGAGTCTGCTCCTTGAAGTGATGAAGAGCATACTCTAAGTAGTCCGCTGCTCCAACAGAGTTGAGTCGAGTGTCCTCATCACTTGTAAGAAAATAAGGACAATCAGGAGTATCATCCAAGGCAGACTCCTTTTCAAAAGTCTCCACCGTGCCACCTGAGGCTATCCAGTCCTTCACTTTGCCCAGAAAGTAGTCCGAGTAAAAGGGGATTGTCCTCAGAAGAACCTTGTAAAGATCCTCGGAGTGGACAAAGTTGTGACGAGTAGCATCCCGAACTCGTTGGATCACTGATAAATCGTCCTCAGACTTAAGGTAACTCTCCTTGCCCGCTTGCTCGCCCTCAGAATGGGCTCTCTCAACCTTCACCATCAGCTCGCACTCTTGAGCTTCCAATTGATCATTAAGAGAAGAAACCTCCTCTTCTTTCTGCTTTAAAGAATCTCGGGCATGCTCTAGCTCAGAACTCAAGGCAGCAACCTGGTTTTGCGTAGCTTTTAGATCATGCGCCAGTTTGGGGTCATTGAAACCCAAGCGTGCCCAGCGGTAACATTGGAGGTTAGTGCATAAGCCTGTAGGAAAAAGAGTAAGAATCCAGGAATAAATGCAAGTCTAAAGAGTTCGAGATTATGTACTTTTGAAAGAGCCAAGTTCCAGTCATCAAGGAGCTCGGCATCCTCCCATTTCTCCACCCGCTCTCGGTCAGTAGTGGGACAAACGCCCTGTATATACTGGGTAGCAATCAGGCCATCTTCATTTCTCAACACACTTTGGGTGAAGAATGACTGATTCGGAGTTGAAGGAGAGGGACCCTGAGTAGGAGCGAATCACGATCTCTTCGTTGGAGGGGGTTCAACCCAAACAAACGCTCACCCAGAAGGCTTGTCAGAGCTCGTAGCAGCAGGAGGATCGAGAGTCGTTTTGGGGAGAGCACGACCTACTGATACGACTTTCTCTCTTGCCTCTCCAGGTTGAGCTCTTAGTTTTTTGAAAATTGTGTCTGCAAAAAGGGAAACAAAAGTGAGGAGGCATTGACAAGTAAAAATAGCATAAGGCTAGAGGTATGTGGTTTACCAATGTCTGCTTCCAGAGGGAACTCGAGTGGACTAAGGCCGTAGTAATAGAGCAAGGAAGAACAAATAAACGAGAGAGGTCGAAGGTCTTGCGGGTGATTCGATCGATGAGTCTTCGGGTACCTTGTGATCATTTTTTGATGTTATACTTTTGCTCGACAGGGATATGCCATACCCACTCGGTAGGAAAATCCCAAAGTTCGGGAGATCTGACAAAAAATAATTTCTGTTTCCATTCTTGGTTCGAGGTAGGAGCTTTTTCCAAGAACTTGGCATCACCGCGAGAAGAAAAATAGAAAAAGCCTAGGGGATTAAGAGATTTAGCTTGAAAAAGGGAGAAGAATAAAGCAATAGTAGGTTTAATCCCTAAATAACGGGCAACGAGTATAAAACCTATCATATTCCGAAATGAGTTCGGGGCGAATTGGTTGAGAGGTATTTCATAGAGGCGTGAAATCTCAATCAACAAAGGAGGAATAGGGAAGCGAAGGCCCCCATCTAGCTTGCCAACATAAAATGTTAAACAGTTTGGGGGCAGATATGGGGCTCTCTCCTCTTGAGAAGGAAGGATTAGTTGGTAAGAGGGAGGAAGACCAGTGTTGGAGCGGATATACCCCAAAGTTTTATTAGATATAGTACGGGGTATATGCCGAGGATCTAGAACAGGAGGAGCAGAAGATAAGGGTTCCCCTGAGCGGTGAGGGGTCGAGGAGGACTCACTTTGAGGTGACCCTGAGTTCTCGTCCAAATCATGGGACGGTGAAGGAGAAACGGGAATAAGCCTCATGTCATCGGTAGTAGTTCGAGATGTTGAAGGACCAGACATTATAGAAAATAATAATAGCAGCAACAAAATAACGAAAGGGATAAACACGTATAAGCAAAAGAAAAATAAGAAAAAGGAATCAAGTCGTACCTATGTAAAGGATTAAATCTCCAGGAGACTTAAATAACAATTTGAAGACGATTTGAAGGTTTGAAGATTTGAAAGTTTGAAGATTTAAAGAACAAAGATGTCCGATAGGATATCTCGTCAGAGCCAAACAATTTCTGATGCAAAGTGAAAGTAAGGGATAAGAAAAGTGAGAAAAATATAAAGCCTGTAGGCTATATGAAAAGGCATTCAGAGAAGGCTAAGAGTTTTTTAGTTCACAAAAAAGCGGGAGAGACATGCCTCCTAAGGGAACACAAAAACCCTTTTAGGGTTTTGAACGACTCGGATTAGGCTTAAATTGGGCCATATCAGCTCGGGTAGGGCTTGAATTGGGCCTGAAAAATCAGCAAAAATTAATTAATGGGCCGCGACTGCTCGGGTAGGGCTTGAATTAGGCCTGAGAAATCAGCGAAAATTGATTAATGGGCCGCGCCAGCTTGGGTAGGGCTTGAATTGAGCCTCGAAAAATCAGCAAAATTTGTTTAATGGGCCGCGCCAGCTCGGGTAGGGCTTGAATTGGGCCTGAAAAATCAGCGAAATTTGTTTGATGGGCTGAAATAGCTCGGTTGAGGCCTAAGCTCGAGGCATCAGCTCGAGCCATCAGGAAAATATGCAAACAAAGATTTCTTGAAAAAGCGATGAGCTCGAGCTCGAGGCATCAGCTCAAAGGAAAATTTCCAAACAAAAATTCCTTGGAAAAAGACGATGAGCTCGGGGCATCAGCTCGAGCCATTAGGAAAAATTTCAAACGAAGATTTCTTGGAAAAAGAAATGATCTCGAGCTCGAGGCATCAGCTCGAAGGAAAGTTTTCCAAGAAAAAATTCCTTGGAAAAAGATGATGAGCTCTGGGCATCAGCTCGAGCCATCAGGAAAAATTGCAAACGAAGATTTCTTGAAAAAGCGATGAGCTCGAGCTCGTGGCATGAGCTCAAAGGAAAATTTTCAAACAAAAATTCGTTGGAAAAAGACGATGAGCTCGGGGCATCAGCTCGAGCCATCAGGAAAAATTGCAAACGAAAATTTCTTGGAAAAAACAATGAGCTCGAGCTCGAGGCATTAGCTCGAAGGAAAATTTTCCAAGAAAAAATTCCTTGGAAAAAGACGATGAGCTCGGGGCATCAGCTCGAGCCATCAGGAAAAATTGAAAACGAAGATTTCTTGAAAAAGCGATGAGCTCGAGCTCAAGGCATCAGCTCAAAGGAGAATTTTCAAAAAAAATTCCTTGGAAAAAGAAGATGAGCTCGGGGCATCAGCTCGAGCCATCAGGAAAAATTGCAAACGAAAGTTTCTTGGAAAAAACAATGAGCTCGAGCTCGAGGCATCAGCTCGAAGGAAAATTTTCCAAGAAAAATTCCTTGGAAAAAGACGATGAGCTCGAGGCATCAGCTCAAAGGAAAATCTGCAAACAAAAATTCCTTGAAAAAAGACGATGAGCTCGGGGCATCAGCTCGAGTTATTAGGAAAAATAGCAAACGAAAATTTCTTGAAAAAATGATGAGCTCGAGTTCAAGGCATCAGCTCAGTGAATCCTTTTAGCAAGTGAAGAAAGTTGAGATATAGACTATTAGCTCAAGATTGAGGCATCAGCTCGAGAGACAAAATCTCAAAAATTCAAGAAAAAGAAAATCATCTCGAGCTCGGGGTAAAATTCAGCCAAAAAGCGCGAGGTTATTGGCTCAAGCCCAGGTAAAAAAAAAATCTGGCCAGAAAAGGCGAAATTATCTGCTCTAGTTCCAAGCCAGGGGTTCTAGATCAAGGTTATCAACTACCACTTGGGGCTTAGGGCAGGAAACCTGATAACATTACTATGCTCACTTTTTTGGAAAATGCACAACCATAGTAGGGGGAGTAATTGTTTCGGGATAAAAGAGAGCAAGGCCAGCTCGGTTCTATGCCTCCAACTCGAGGTCGGTGTTGGGCTCAGGCTATGCATATAGCTCAAGGTCATATGACCCACTTCGAGTTCATGGGAAAGAGCTCGGGGCTCCAGCTCAAAGCAGAGTAAGGAAGAGAAAAGTCTAGAAGGATGACGTGGCCAAAAGGCCCTAATTTCGTGGAAACCCTAAAAAAGTACACCTATAAATAGATAATCACAAAAGTACAGAAAGGTAATGCATTCCTTAATCAAAAATTTCACTCTCTTAAATTCTCTCCATACGCTAACTTAAGCATCGGAGGGGATTCACCGGAAAACCCTTCCAGTCCCCGTCTGACATTTGTTTGTCGATGCAGACGCTATTCTTTCCTAGTGATTGAAGATCATCATTGAAGATTGGAAGGCGTTTGTTTGCATCTTATTTTTTAGTAATAAACATACTTCATTAGGTAAGTAGAACACCCACATGAACCGATCGTATACTTCCTCCCACATTTGCAAGGAATCAGGCTCTAATTTTCCCAACCATTTCTTTGCCCGATCCTTTATTGTGAAAGGAAAAGTCGCATCCTTACTTGATATCTAGTAAGCCCAAGAAGAGTGGAATTCTGGGTGATGTCCTCGTACTTTTGGATGAATTTTAGCGGATCCTCGCTCCGAAGCCCATGAAAAACCGGGAAGTACTTTTGGTCGTACTCGTCAGGATAGTAGTTTTGCATTGCGGTGCTTAATGGAATGGCCGGTCGAAAGCAACGCCAATCGGACGTTATACTGTATTCAAACATTCTCCTTTTTAGTTTTTTTTGTCTTTTTGTTTGTTTTTTTGGGTCGTTGAACCTAGGTTTCGAGAAATGTACCTTGCATACACAACACTCAACGCACAAGATTAAACGCACCAGCGGAAAATAAAAAAAATAAAAATCACAAATAAAATACTAAAGATAAACAAAAGAAATTAAAACACAAATAAAGGTCACGGGGAGCAAACACAAAAATCACAATCTTTAGCCTTCCCCGGCAACGGCGCCAAAATTCTGATTCGAACTTTTGTGTCCTACTTTATAAATATTTGTCAATTATTCAAAAGCTCGCTCGCAAGAGTACTAGTTCGCATGTAGGTTGGTAAGTTAAACCGAGTCGATCTCTTGAGGAAGACTAGATTCGGAAGTTCATTTTGTGTTTGATTTAACAAATAAGAAAATAAAAATAAAACTACTCTAAACACGCGGACAGGGGGGTTTATGTTTGAGAGTTATAAGAACTAGAGATTAATTAAACTAAGAGCAATGAATTAAACCTAAGATTACTTAATCTATGACCTAATTAATTAAATCTAGAGATTATTTAAACTAAGAATTAATTAATTAAATCTAGAGTTTGTGTAAATTAAGAGCAAAATAATTAGAAGACCTTAAAACGATTTAAGAAAACTAGGGTTCTAGAGTTTCGATTCATTTCCATGACCTCTTGGAAAAACCCAATTGATGGTTATATAAGCTCTAGACCCATTAGATCTAGCCAACGATCATAAACACAATCAGCATCTCAATCTCAAAGCAATCAAAAGCACAATTCGTCATGGAAGCAATAACTATTAATTAAACTAATGAAAAACATGCAACTAAATTAAAGAGAAAAAGAAATAAATACTTACTAATTAACGAAGAAATTTGCAGAGTTCCAAGCGAAGTCTTGAATCTAAATTATCTAAACTATCTATTCTAATCTAAATCTAAGAATTTAAAACTAAGAAATATGAAGAGGAACTAAGAAATCGACGGGCTCTCGTTGGGGTTGTCAGCCCCTAAGAGGCCTTAAAATCCTAAGAATATGATAATGTGTGTTAAAAATCCTAAATACATATGGGGTTTATATATTTTTTGCAAAACTTGGGGTGCAAGTTAGGTTTAAGTCGGTTTTCTAGGCCCGATAATGGTAAGACTTAGCGGTAGGAGTTACCGCTAACTATACCGTTAACCCTCTCTGAATTGTCTCTGTCCATTCGTAGCGGTGCTGGTAGTGGTAAGAAAGTAATCGTTAAGTAAACCGCTAAACCTCTCTGTCATTTGCTAATGGTGTAAGTGTAACTAACGGTATAAGGTACCGCTAAGGTTACCGTTAGTTTGATCTGGAGCTCTTTGTTCATCTTCAGCGGTAAGATAGCGGTGATGGCAGCGGTAAGGGTTACCGCTAACTCCCAGTTGATGCTACTTCTTCACCGGAAAGCTTGATTCTCATCTCTTACTCATTGAACTTCGTCTCTTATGCGCTGAGCTCTTCCGGTTGCTTAGCTATAAGATGAAAAACAGATAATAATCACCTATTTGCATCAATTTAGATCATAATTCGGTAAAACAAGTCGGAAGTACAAAAATACAAAATTAAGCTTAATCTACCCAACTTATACCAAAAACAATATGAAAAAATAACTAAAATACTAATAAAAATAAGGACAAATATACGCTAATCAGCAAAATATATTCAGTACGTTCTCCTTAGTTCACTTTATAATAGCTTACCTTTTATTACATCAGCTCGCCATGAGCTCGCATCTTTTCTTTTATGGTATCAGAGCATGTTTGATTCTGTTTCTCCTTTTCAAAATGTCTCATAACAGCTCTTCCTCCTCAACCCAAACCTCCTCACTTCTACCTCCAATCGTTTATCCTCGAAGTCAGCTCATTTTAACCAAATTAGATTAAAATAATTACTTGATATGGAGACAACAATCTTTGACCACCATTAAGGGTTATGGTCTTGAAGCATTCATTAAGAAAGGATCTACAGTTCCGCCATGGTTTATAACCGATGAAGGAGAAAATCAAACAAACCCCCTCTTTTCTACATGGGAAAGGCAAGATCAGGTCTTAGCCTAATGGATACTGTCCTCTTTAAGTGAGAGTATTCTTGTTCTAACTGTTGGTTTCAATACATCTTAAGAATATGGTCTGCTCTTGAGAACAACTTTGCCACACAGTCTCAAGCCAAGATAATGCAGTATAGGATAATGTTGTAGTCCTTGAGGAAAAATGCCTTGTCCATGAAAGAGTTTTTGGGAAAGATGAAGTCTTACTGTGATGTTTTGGCTTCTACAAGGAACAAGATCTCTGAAAAAAATCAGATCTTGCACATTTTGACTGGATTAGGAAGTGAGTATGACTTAGTGATGGTTAACGTTACATCCAGGCCGCAACCCAACACACTAGCTGAACTGCATGCCCTCTTGCTTAGCTAAGAAGCCAGATTGGAGACCAACAGCAACAATGCTTCGTATGTTAATACAGAAGGATCTCAACCCTCTATTAATGCAGCTACACACGTCAACAATGGAAGAGTCAACAACAGTAATTATCAACAAGGCAGAGGAAGCTCACGAGGTCGTGGAGGTGGTAGGAACAGTTTCAGAGGTGAAAGATGAGGTAGAAATCAAAGAGGTCATGGAGGACGATCAAATGGAGCTGACAGAGTTGTTTGTCAGATCTGCTATGTATCTGGACATACAACAGATAGGTGCTGGTATAGAAATGACAACTCTTACAGTAACAATCAATCTAACCAGTAGTCAGTCAAGAATCCTTCGCTCAATATGACACACCTTGGCAATGATGGAAGCATCAGCTTCGCACATAGACTATGACTCAGAAAGTCTCTGGTTTCCTAATTCTGGAGCAAATTCACATGTAACAAATGACCTCTCCAACTTGAACATCGCCTCTGAATATCCTGTGGAAATAGGTTCCAAATGGGAAATGAAGCTGGAGTAAATATCAATCACATTGGTAACTCTTTTCTCAAAACTCCTCTCAATTCTAGAACCTTATTGCTTAAGAATTTACTTCATGTTCCATCAATCACTAAAAACCTGTTAAGTGTCTCCAATTTTGCCTCTGATAATAATGTCTTTTTTGAATTCCTTCCTTCTTATTGTCTCATTAAGGATCAAACCACCAAGGCCATCTTGCTCAGAGGGACAGTTAAAGATAGACTCTATCATTTCAACCTTCACACCACCAAGCCGGCCACTTATCAACCTCCATCTGCATCACCTTTCATCATGCGACCTGCTCAAACTAGCTTTATTTCCAGTTTTTAGAATAACGAGCCTATTTCTGATCTATGGCATTCTATATTAGGTCACTCTAGTCAAGATGTAATAGATAAGACCTTTAAAAACTGTAATATTCCTTATAACAGCAGTAATAAAAATTTATCTCTATGTTCCTCTTATATGTTATCAAAAAGTCACAAGGTTCCCTTTCCAAACTCTCAATTTACTAGCTCGCAACCCCTTGAACTCATTCATTTCGACCTCTGAGGACCAGCACCCATCAAATCTTCAAATGGTTTTCTTTACTATGTTAACTTCATTGATCATTTCAGTAGATATACATGGATCATTCTCCTAAGGTCCAAATCAGAAGTTTCAAATGCCTTTGTCCATTTTAAAAACCTTGTTGAAAATCAATTAAATTTCAAGATCAAAAACTTTCAATCTGATGGTGGCACTGAATATAAAGCCCTTTCTAAATTTTTTCAAGATAATGGTATAAATCACAGTATATCCTATCCCTACACACCAGAACAGAATGGTGTGTCTGAAGAAAGTATAGACATCTTGTGGAGATGGGACTATCTTTGTTGCTCATTCAAACCTACCTCTTAGGTTTTGGGATGATGCTTTAACTACTTCTGCTTACATTATCAACAGAATTCCCTACAAAACAAATCTTTATAAGACCCCTCTTGAGTGTCTCTTTAATCAGCGACCTGATTACAGCTTTCTTATTTGGTTACCTCTACTATCCCCATATCAGGCCCTAAAGTTCCCACAAACTTCAATACAGGTCGGTTCCATGTACCTTTCTTGGTTACAAAACCCAGTACAAAGGATACAAAGTTTTGTTACTTTTGTTACCTTCTGGGAAGGTTATAATCTCCAGAAATGTTATGTTCAGTGAGCATGAATTTCCATACAGGTCAAAAGTTGTCACTAGCTCTCCACATTTCACCTTGTCACCTTTATCATCCATACTCTCACCACCCCAATATCATACTTTTCCCATCCCATCTTCTCAAACAGACACAACATTACCACCTCTTAATAATGTTCCCGTATCTCCAGTTTCATTGTCTGATCAAACTCCTCTTTTCCACCAATCGCCTCAGCATACTCACTCCAACACACCTCAAAGCTGTAACACTACAGTTCCCCTCATTGTTCAACTGCCAGCCATTTCTCATGATCACTCTGGTCCTTCTCCACCATCTCCACCTCAGAATTTACATCCCATGCTGACCAGGTCTAAGACTGGTATTCACAAACCTAAAATACTCTCTATCAAAGTCATCAATGAGGATGATAAACCATTAAATGCTCATCAAGCTCATAAGATTGGAGTTTGGAAACAAGCTATGCAAGCTAAATACAATGCACTGATTACAAATCGCACTTGGACTTTGGTTCCAGCACCTGAGGGGAAAAATATAATTGGTTGCATATGGGTGTTTAAGACCAAGAGGAACACCGATGGTTCAGTTGCTAGACACAAAGCAATATTGGTTGCTCAAGATTTCTCTCAGCGAGCTGGTTTTGATTTCTCTGAAACCTTCATTCCAGTTGTCAAGCCAATAACAATTAGGATAATCTTAAGTATTGTTGTCTCTTGTGGATGGGATGTTAAGTATCTTGATATTTATAATGCTTTTCTGCATAGAGATTTATAGGAAGTGATCTATATGAAACAACCTCCCAGTTTTGAACAACAGAAAGACAAACAACTCATATGCAGACTTACTAAGGCCATTTATGGGCTTAAACAGGCCTCTAGAGCATGGTTTGGCAAGATTTAAGGAATACTTCAGGGCCTTGAATTCACAGGTTCAAAAGCTGATGCTTTTGTTATTTACAAGTTGAAGAATGGGTTAAGAATTTATCTCCCCATCTATGTAGATGACATACTAATTACAGGGAGCAATGAGAATGAGGTCGCTTCAATAATTACCAATTTGAAAAAGGTTTTGTCACTAAAAGAGCTAGGCAGTGTTAAACAGTTTTTGGGAATTCATTTTACCACATCCGCTGTTGAAATGCATTTGAGTCAAGGACAGTACATAAGAGAGCTTCTCAAGCGAGCTAATATGTTGTCATCTAAGCCGGTTCCCACTCCAATGATTACTTCCAACAACCTTTCTAGATTCAAGGGGAGCAGCACAGGTATAAATCCTACTCTTTACAGAATTTTGGTCGGAGGTCTACAATATGTCACTATTACGAGACCTGAAATTTCCTTCAGCGTTAACAAAGTTAGTCAATTTATGGATAATCCCTTGAACACGAGTTGGGGAGCACTAAAACGAACTCTGAGATACTTGGTAGGGACCATTGATCATGGACTTCGAATAACGAAAGCTCCAAACTTCAATTTGACTGGTTTCTCTGACTCTGACTGGGCTGTCGACCTCGATGATAGGAAGTCTATTAGTGGTTCTTGTGTCTATCTTGGCAATAATCTTGTATCATGGAGTTCGAAAAGGCAAGGTTTTGTATCAAGATCAAGCACTGAGGCAGAGTACAGGAGTTTAGCGAACACTGCTGCAGAGATGGCATGGATAGAATATCTGCTCAAGGAATTGAAAACTTGATCAGTTCGCACGCCTACCATTTGGGTAGATAACTTGAGCACGGTTGTTGTTACATCGAATCTTGTCCTACATGCAAGAACCAAGCACATTGAACTTGATCTTCACTTTGTTAGAGATAAGGTTCTTTCACAGAAGCTCGCAGTGCAACATGTTCCTTCTTCAGAGCAGATAGCTGATATTCTAACAAAACCTTTAAGCGAACAATTCTTCACCAAGCTTAGAGACAGATAGAGAATCATGCCGAAGATCTCGTTCGAATTGAGGGGCCATGTTAAACGATAGTATATGTCACAGCGACCTGATGGATTCAGGTCGCACGATCACAAACCAACTTGGCAACCTGATAACCGGAGGTCGCGTGAATGGTGACCTAATAAGTTCAGGTCGCATGGATGGCGACCTGATAGGTTCAGGTCAAGTGAGTGCCAACTTGACAGGTCTCAGCACCAGAGGTCTGCATGGAGACCACATCACGTCGGATGAAATAAGCCCTAGATTAGTACAAGTCTAGTCTACTATAGCTGTCAATAGTACTATAGCAATGTTAGCCACATAATCATAGCTAGCCGTTGTCATATGTACTGTAGCACTTGACCACATGATCTAGAGCAACCCTAGTCAGCTATGTAGTTATAAATAGCAGTATATCTCATTGATGTTGATTATCAAGAAATTACCAGAATATATTCAGTACGTTCTCCTTAGTTCACTTTATAATAGCTTACCTTTTATTATATCAGCTCGCCATGAGCTCGCATCTTTTCTTTCAGTGTAGAGTTCATCAACCGTTTAAATCAAATTATTATGTTCCAAGAGAGGTTTCAGAAGACCTCTTTCTTTTTCTCCTAGATCAGCTGAGTTGATGTCGACCTCTATTTGATTCCGCATTCTGAGCAGCTAAGCCCAATCTTATGTTGTTTTTCAATTTATGTCGAGTTGCTGGGTTTGTGATTTTTTGACCTACTTGACTTATGGTTTTTTAACTCGTCTCGTAGTCTTCTATCCGGACTATTATATGAGAATGGTCAGAAAATAGCTCGCTTCCTTGGGGGATGCTAAGGACCTTCTGAAGCACTTCGGCCTCATAAACGAGGATATCTTTCCACCAGTAAAAAAAGAAATAAAGGATCAAGATGAACCATGCTACCAAGTCGACCTCAACATCTAAAGGGGTGCCAACTTGCCCTATGGCCCTGAAGCCAACCAAACCCCTTGGGAGAGCAAGGGAAGGCAGCTTGCATGATAGTTAGGAATTTAAAGACTTCAAGGAGATTGTCGACGAGGCGGGGATGTAGACCTACTTTCAAAAAAAGGTCATGAACTTGCCCGACTTTTTCCTCAAGTTCCTTAATGTTAAGTCACCAACTATTGAGCTGGTCAACTCTTTGCCTGCCTCGTTTGTCAATGCGAGCGAGGTCTCTCTTCAAGTCTTATTTATCGAGATGGAGTCCTGGACTAATAGGATGGGTGTTTTGGAGAAGGTGCGATTTGACTTGACTAATCTCGGCCAAAGTTTTTGCTGGTTCTTGAAGGTTGTCAACGAAAAGGGCTTGAAGTAAAGCATAATTCTCTAATCGAGAGGCATGCCGCTCTGCAAGAGGCCCACAAATTATGCAATGGGGTGTTTTCCACTCTACAGTCTGAGCTCGACAAGTTAAAAGAGGAGGCCATTCTCAACGAATGCAACTTAAAGGCGGTTTAGAAGTTGTTAAATGACTCCCAAACTGAGTTGAAGAAAATCTATGAGAGTAACCCTGCTCTAATCCATGAGCAATGGGTCAAGATGAACGATGCCCATGACCAAGATATGAGACTAGCAAAGTAGAAAGCTTGGAGGAAGGCACAAAGCTCAACATCGAATAATACCAGGTGGGGCACAAGGAAATGGATCTCAGTGTCATTCGTATTTGTGTTGTAGAGCTTGCCCTAAAAAGGTTCAAGGATAGGAGCTCGATGGACAACTTGAAGGCCTATATTGGTGAGAAGCAGACCAAGTTGTTGGCCTCCTGGCTAAGGGTCAAGCCAACAGTGGTTGAGCTCGACGATGATGGTGATGTGTTAATGGTGATGAAAGATGATAATGATGACTCTCTGATGTTGTTGCTAAATAGGTCGAGCAAAAAAGGTCGAGCCCACTACTGATGCTCCTGCCGACCAGGGTGCTAGCCATAATGAGACTACTTGATTTTTGTTCTCAATGATAAATATTTCTGAACAATTTTTTCTGATCAGCCTATTACTTCAGGGTGGCCAATAATCATGTAATTTTGGAGATTATTGTCGACTTTCTATCGCACTAAAGCTTTGTGTGTTTTTTTTATTTCACCTCTCCTAGCTTGTCTTTTTGTTTGTGAATTTATGTTCTTGCTTTAATTTTTATTTCATACTTTGGCCCGTCTACTTATTTAATTTAAAAGTATGATTAGTCCTTATTGGCTATTGAATTTAAATTTGTTTCATCGTAATTGATGACCGTGCTCTAAAAATCAATTAGGATTGTTCTCAAATGCCTTATGTAGGCTTGAAATGAATTAGGATCCTTGTGCCTTAGGCTGGGTAAATAGGCTCGATTCACTGTGTGGTTGGCCTCTATCCCTTACGTTAGCTTCTTACTTTATGGTGCCCATTTGTATTCACACCCTTCATGCCTATATAAAGAGCTTTCTCATCTTTGTTTGACACTTCTTTGAGTGAAATTTCTAATCCCGTTCATGGCACCTCCATAAACATGGAAATAACATTTAGTGATCTTCGTAATGAATACGCCTCTCTTACTGAAGAGGTGGTCTCTCTTAATAAAGTGGTGGCTGGGATACCCACATGGTTCCTCAAGTGAACGTTTCTCTTTCGCGAGAGAAAATACATCTCTAAGAGAAAAACGAGTCTTTACAAGGGGATTTATCAAAGATTTACCAAAATATAGAGCGAAAATGTTAACGCAAGAGGTTTGTAGGCGAAAGAACTTTGGCATCTTTGGGAGTCCTCTATACACTTGTGATGCTGATATTTGATAGGTCAAGTAGGAAAATGTAAACCTGACTATTAATCCTCCCGCCCATAAGGATGCCATGCATGATTCCCCTTCTTAGTTTTTCACTTTTTTATTTAACTTTCTTGGAGACTTTTAAATAATTTCTAGCCCATCTAGCCGATTTTAGTAGCCAAAGTTTTTCTATAACCCGTATAATATTTTATCTTATTTATATATTCATGTTTGTTTTAAGGGAATTTTGAAGAAAAATTCCCAATGCTTCTTTTATTTTGTGGTACACTCCCCACTTAAATTATTTCATTCTCCACTCCCCAATACACATTTGACTTTCATGATCACTCTCTTTTCTTACAAAAACCCAAATTTACCCTTATTTAATGGGTTTGTCCTTTTGCGTAGAAAAGTCAAAATTTAATGTATAGAATCTGAGTACTTACTTCCAATATATCTTATACTTAATGGTTATGTATTGAATATTTTGAACCTTTGAAATTAATACTTATTACAGAATACTTCGAAAATTTCCATTATAAACCGATCCATGAAAGATGATACAAGACGTCGACCACCAAATCCAGGTGAAGATGAAGGAGGTAATTGAACATCAAAAAGAAACACGAGAAATCATAATCGATGTTCAAAGACGAGTCAAGGGCCTTGAAGTCAAACCAAGTGCATCCGGAGGAAGACGACGTATAACTTTCGGAACGGAACCCCTTTTACACCAAAAGGGGAAACCGACTGAGGTTATAAGACAACCAACGGAAGAAGAGAAGATGATGGCCATAATCAAGGGAATTCCATTACAACCCAAGAAGTAATGGAAAGAATCAACGTGGAAGATTTAAACGACCTAATCGAATCCTTCACCCCGATTAGGTATTGTGGATCTAAAAATGAACTCGGGAGATTCTTCGGCCTTAGTACCAAGAAGCGCTCCACCAAAAACAAGTTATAATCATGGCGAAAGTACGGCTTCACACGAACCAGTACAAGACACGCAAATGCCACATGTCGGGGATTTCACCATAAAAGGAGATCCTACAGACATAGTAGGCACCAGACAACGTTCCCGAAGGCCCAATATTCTCAACACGCCATACGGGAAGTCTCAACTTGACCCCATACATCCATATGGGCTAATGTTAAATCTGGACGTTCCAGATTTTAAGAATCGAGAGATACTAATAGACGATTGGGCATCTGCAATGCGAATTGCAGCTGGAACTCTCGGTTTAGAGAAGTAAGGGTTCATTTTACTCCTTGAAATGAGCCTTGAAGGATCCGTAAAGATCGCATGGGATCTAACAGGAGCAGATATAAAGAGGGAAGTTATAGCT